>JANJGK010006537.1:0-36761 GCA_039081455.1 Macrobrachium rosenbergii
TATTATTATTATTATTATTATTATTATTATTATTCAGAAGTTGATCCCTACTCGTATGGAACAAGCCCACCAAAGGGGCCACTGACTTAAAATTCAAGCTTCCAATGAATATCATTATTATTATATTATTCAGAAGATGAGCCCTATTCGTACGCGAACCCACCAAAGTGGCCACTGACTTAAAAAATTCAAGCTTCCAAAGAATATTATGGTGTTCATTACGAAGTAAGAGAACAGGTAATGAGAAATACAGAAAGAAGAGATCACACTTATTAAAAAGAAAAATTAATAATTTAATAAACAGATAAAAATATATTAAAATGCATGAAGAGGCGCGTTTGGTCTAAGTAAGATTTCCACTACGTGTTCTGGCAGTTATTACCAAACGACTTTATTAATGCAGGTTTTTGTTTCTTCGGCTTTAGTGGGAGGGTGAGTTCTCTTTTTTATCTCATCATCATCCTCGTCATCATCTCTCTCTCTCTCTCTTTCTCTCTCTCTTTTTCTGAGGTGGTCAAGTTCGACATTTTGGGGCCCCGATAAAAAGTGGGCAGGATATTTATATGATTTTGCACATTTTAAGTTTTTTTTTTTTCACAACTTACCGAGCTCCTGCTGTGTTCTACAGTGAACTCCTAGACGCCCCTAATGGCGACCTCGGATACGAAGATCATCCTCTTATAAAAAAAAATATACATATTGTAATACGAGAGTTTCTTTAACTGTAACGTCTCCCTTTCGTGACGATCGGGGCCAAAATCCTTGACAGAGGAAGTTTTGTCTCCAGGTAAAATTATTATTCCTCCGGTGGCCTTGAGATTTCTTGACACGTGCAGCCGCGCTTTTTAGTTTTTAGGTTTCTGTAAAGAAAACTATTGCAGAGATGGCTATTTAACTGTCCGTCCGCACTTTACTCTGTCCGCACTTTTTCTGTCCGCCCCCAGATCTTAAAAACTACTGAGGCTAGAGGGCTGCAAATTGGTGTGTTGATCATCCACCCTCCAATCGTCAAACATACCAAATTCCAGTCCTCCAGCCTCCTCAGTAGTTTTGATTTTACTTAAGGTTAAAGTTAGCCATGATCGTTCGTCTGGCACCGCTAAAGGGGCCAACAACACAGGCCACCACCGGGCCGCGGCTGAAAGTTTCATGCAGCGTTATACGCTGTACAGAAGCTCAATTGCGCCGAAGAAACTTCGACGCAACTTTTACTTGTTTTGTTGTGGTTGTTCTTTGACCCTGACATCGAGAGAGAGAAACAACAGCCTCTGAGATTATAATAGAAAAAAACAGGTCCTCCTCTGCCTAGACAGCCGAGTGCTAGGTTCGCCTCTACCTCTTCATTGTTAGTCTTGAAAACAGTCTCGTCGAGCTGGACATTAGTTTCCTCAAAGTGGCTCCCGTCCTACGTGGACAAGCTTTCGCGACTGTCTGTTTGCCTGTCCTCCACAGGTGCGGAAATTCCTCTTCGGCGAGTTACGTGGACGATGTTCATCATGTCCTTTCTTTCCTAGTTCCCTGTAGGAGGGCGGGAGGGGGTTTTGGGGGGAGGGGGACGGGTGGGGAGTCCCGTCACTGCGACTCAGGTGGCGTTCTGTACCTGCGTTCTGTATGTATTACTAAACGGTGTTAGCGGCGTCCCTTAGGCCCGTAGCTGCGCCCGCAACGTTTTGTTTTTGAGCTTTTTACTTCACCTCCATCCCCGCTTCCCCTCTCCAGTCTTGCTGTCCAGCCCCTTTTTCTGTTACTTCTTAGTCCCTCGTAGCCTTCATTGTTGTATTCTTTCAACATGGCGGTCAAAGGTTGAATTGACTGATTGTATGTTTTCAACAGTTGTCTGTCATGTTTCCTTGAATCAAACTTGTACATTGGTGCGTTTTCGAATTATTAAAGGTCAGTGGCTTGACAAAATTATCGTAATATAATAATTTATGATAACTCCGAGTCCAGGAAGAGCCCCCAGCGACCACACAGTGGGCCACTCACCTACGCCAACTGGCATGCATCTCTTCCATTCCACCACCTGGTCCTTGCCATCTTGGTGAAATATATGAGCCAAACGTTCATTTCAATAACCTAATTTTAATTATTTTTTGTATGTTGATCTTTTTAATGAATCTTGTTGACAGTTTCACCATCTGTCTGAACACTTCTTAATTTTGCGAATAAGCTCAGACAGTGAATATCAAAAGCCAAGGTCAATATATATATGTATATGTATATACACACACACACACACATATAAATATATATATATGTATATATATATATGTATATATATATATATATATATATATATATATATATATATATATATATATATATATATATATATATATATATATATATAGAAGCGAATCCAACAGGAAAATTACAGGCAGAAGTTCAGTACCCAGCGCTTTCACTTATACTCACGCATCGTCTGGCCACAAATGAGACACAACTGAAAAGAAGGTTACAAAGTAAACAAAACGAGTAAGAATACCAGATGGTCAGTTGTCAAGGGGTAATAAACAGAAAGATGATCCAGGATAGTCCGGGATCAAGCAGTCACAAATTAAAACCATACGCCTAACTACAAGAGATGCGAAACTGTAGCCATACAAAATCCAAAAACATGAATAAAAGTGAATGCCAGACGGTTAATTGCCAAGGTAATAAACAAAATGGTGATAAAAAAGGGTAATCGACAAAAATCCTGGATCACGCGGTCGAAAAACTACAGCACCATATACTTAACCACAAGAGATACGGAATCTTACCCATTCAAATTGCAGAAACATGTATAAAACTGAATGCCAATTTTGCTTATATTTATCAACAACTTTTTTACTTACGAAGACATCAAGTTCAAACAAACCAAGACTTAAATTTAGAACACTTTCATTACTTGGCTTCACTCCAGTTAATGGGACGATCTAAATCTCTCATATGCACGAATAATGCACTCGGTATTTGGCCAGTTCTCTGAGAATATTGGTGTTGTTTGATTCGGTGTGAAAGTGATTTTCCAGTATGTCCATAATATATTTTTTCACGCTTTTTACAAGGAATTTCAGAGATGCAGCCAGTAACATCTCTAGGAGAATTTTTTATCACTAAACTCTTAACATTAAAGTTACTGAAAACAACATTTATGTTAAAAAGCTTTAAAATTCTGGGAATTTGTACAAACCTTTCATCGTACGGTAATTTGAGAATATTATGCTTGCGGAATTCAAGTTTGTTATTAGTTAAATAAAATGTTTTCCTGGCTCTTTTCCATGCTACACCTACAAAGGTCCTTGGGTATTTAAGTTTCAAAGCAATAATATACATATATATATATATATATATATATATATATATATATATATATATATATATATATATATATGTACACGTATGTCATATGTATATTTATATATATATATATATATATATATATATATATATATATATATATATATATAAATATACATATGACATACGTGTACATACCCATATATGTATGTTTATATTCTATATATATATATCTATGTATATATGTATATATATGTATATATACATACATATGGGAGCTTTATCCTCTTTTGAAGGTAAAAATTCTTCAGTCATTTTCCATATTTAATCCAAGGCTTGTAGTGATAAGCATATATGCAATAAGCTGTGAAGAACTGGACAGGAAACCTATGGGGTTATTAATAAAAAAGTACAAGTAAATTTGATGAAACCCCTCTCTCTCTCTCTCTCTCTCTCTCTCCCCCCCCTCTCTCTCCCTGGAGATTGTTGCTACTTAGAAGAATAACTCTGAAGGGATGTGCCGAATGAAATTGGGAATTCCAACCTATTATATTTCTTTCCTAAAACAGATTTCTTACGATACACACACACAAAAAAACTGGCAACTCACGACCCTACGGGCATAATCGGTTACCTCCGACTTCCGGAGCAAAATTTTCACATTTGCGTTACTGAGGAACCGTAGCGACGGCCCAGCTACTAGGCACATCGATCAACGAATTCTTAATTCCTCGGGGCATTCCGCATGACGTCGGCACGTCTGTATAACGAATCACGAAAGAGAAGTAACGATAAAAATAAGAGAAGAAAAGGGACGGTTCGTTCTTCGATTTCAAGTCCAGCGACGTCCTGCAACTTTTTGCGGGGAAGACCCCCATTCGAATCCTGTTATCCTTAGCAGAATTCTCTCCGGCGGCCTCTGGCAACGTGCCAAGTCTTCACGGCGAAGGGGGTATAAATCTAGCAGACTCTTTGGAAAGACACACACAGCATCTTCCGGACTCAAAGAGAGACAGCCAGAGACCCCGAAAACCCTTCCCTCTGTCATCATGAAATTCGTGAGTCTGAACAGATCTTTTCCCATTAGACAGGAAATATTGTACAGTATTAAGATCAGACGCTGATCTGACCTAAGATTATTTTGTTTGAGAAGATAGAACAGTTATGTTGACAGAAAAAGTACTCGTGTCATGTCCTTTATTAGAAAATATATATTGGAAAACAGTAATACAAACAGAAACCAACTCTTGAGAAGAAACGAAAACCGGTCCAGTCTTGCCTGCGCATAATCAAGGCGGCCCACAGCTAACGTAATTCAACGTAATATTTGAACCAGAATAATTAATACTTCATATTCTACATACGCTGCTGGAGATTTATCTGTAAGAAAATAGCCTAGCAAGAAATCACTTTAATAATCTTTGCTGACAGGCATAAAAGTCTGTTATGGGTATTAACTTGATATGTATCTACCTTTGTCACTTACTCCCAGGTGCTAGTACTGAACATGGCGAAAACTCCTTGGGACGCCGTGTTTAGTACTAGCCCCTCGGGGACCTAAGTATTGTATACACCCATTTCTGTATTGCGTGGTCGACAAATTATGTCAATTAACGATATGTTCGTGCGGCCGCCTACTTTACTTAATGAGAGTTTACCTTGAACTCTCACAAGGTGGACACATACTGGGTTAAAACCTCTGCTTAAGTAAGGGCTCTTGTAAGTAAAGGTCTTATTTAAGTAACTAGGAAGAAGACGGTGCTCTGCTAACTGTAGCATGTTCTTAGTTAGCAAGTTTCCAAAATATCAAAACTATCAGAAAAATATTTCTATATCTCTAAGATTTTAAGCTAATTCCTGTCACTCTTCTCAGATCTAAGGTTCCACGTCAGTGATAGAAATTAATTTCTCGTCATAATGTGGTTCGGATTCCACAATAAGCTGTAGGTCCCGTTGCTAGGTAACCACTTGGTTCTTAGCCACGTAAAATTAATGTAATCCTTCGGGCCAGCCCTAGGAGAGCTGTTAATCAGCTCAGTGGTCTGGTTAAACTAAGATATACTTAAGTTAGTATATAGCTTACATTATTGCATAAACGTCTTTGGTTGGGAACAAGCGCAAATCATGAAACATCTAGATGATCTGTTGTACAATAGTAAATTGAATTTTCGCCAAAGGCTAAGCACTGGGACCTATGAGGTCATTCATCGCTGAAAAGGAAATTGCACCATGAAACAATTGTTAGGAGAGGGTGGATAGCAAGAAGGAAGAAAAAGAATGTAACCTGAATACGCTTCTATTTGTTCCAATAATTCTTGACAAATGTAGATGGTAATTTCTCAGTAGGATTCCCGGTATATTCCGGACATTGCTTGTCCGATTATATATACAATTCTCCTTGTATTTGATAATTTACTTACGTTTTTACCAATTTACTCATTAATTTGCTGATTTAGTTTTTTATTTCTTTAAAAAATCATCTCTTCTTTCTGTATTTCTCATTACCTTCTGTTACTTCTTTCAAAAGGACAACATAATATTCTTCGGAAGCTTGAAGATTTTCAAGTCAGTGGTCCCTTTGGTGGGCTTGTCCCATATGAATAGGTTTCATCCACTGACTAATAATAATAATAATAATAACAATAAAAATAATGAACTCTGATGATATTCATCACTAAAGAATCGTCTCCCCGAACCGCAGGTTAATCTCAGCCTCGTCGTGATGGTCGCCATCTTGGCACTCGCCTGCTTCGCAGCGGCCATGCCTGACCCTTACGCTCTGCCGTATCCTGAAGCTGATCCCCATCGCGGCTTCGGAGGATTCGGAGGCTTCGGAGGAGGCGGCTTCGGAGGAGGATTCAGGCCAGGCTTCGGAGGAGGATTCAGGCCAGGATTCGGAGGCGGATTCCACAGGCCTTACTACGGATAGACCCGTCGGGAACTGTCGGTCTTGAAGACGCAGCCTCCGTCCTGACGAACCAGCTGACTGGAACGAGTGATATTGCTCTTTGGGAATTTCTTTGTTGATGAAATAAACTGTTTATAGTTTCAGACCCTACTTTCTTCATTTCCTTAAAAAAAAGAAAAAAAGAAGAAGAAGAAGAAGAAGAAAAAATAATATATATACATATATATATAAATATGTATATGATGTTTATTTAACTGCATTAATTTCTGCATTATTTACGAATGGATAAACTAAGAATGCGCCAATTACGAACTCATAAACTAAGAGTGCGTAAACTAAGAATGCACAAATTAATATGCATAAACTGAGAATGCATAAACTAAGAATGCATAAATTAATATGCATAAACTGAGAATGCATAAACAAAGAATGCACAAATTAATATGCATAAACTGAGAATGCATAAACTAAGAAAGCACAAATTAATATGCATAAACTAAGAATGCACAAATTAATATGCATAACCTAAGAATGCACAAATTACGAATGCATAAATTAGAATGCATAGTGCACGTCAGGGCAATATGCACAAAATGAATCTGAGAATATTGCTTGAAAGCAAATCTTTATGCACAAGGTGTTTCATGTAAAGGTTTGTTGAGAGAGAGAGAGAGAGAGAGAGAGAGAGAGAGAGAGAGAGAGAGAGAGAGAGAGAGAGAGAGAGAGAGACTTACATATTACACTGGCTTGGCCAGTACTGATCTCTGGGGGAGGACGCCAACTTATCAGTCTACACACACCAAACGAAAATAAATTATCAGAAAATTATTCCAATAAAACAAAAAAAAAAAAAAATTGTGAGAAAAACTGATATTCAAAAAGTCCTATTTTGGACCTGCACATCTGAAAAATTTATTGAAAGAAAATGACCCAAGAACAATATTTATGACCGATTCATGTGTCACATTCGGCTAAGCTAAAAAAAATATATGTATTAAATTCATGTTTATTCTTTGGTCAAAGTCGGGAAAAAAAAGAGGGCTAATGGTAAGATATATTAAAAAACAAGTAAAAAACGCGTCGAAGTCTCTTTGGCGCAATCGAGTTATCTGTACAGCGTGTAATCAAGTCCACCGAAGACAGACCTATCTTTCGGTGGTCTCGGTATACTGCTGTGTGAGCTGCGGCCCAAGGAACTTTAACCACGGCCCGGTGGTGGCCTGCCCTATATCGTTCCAGAAGGACGATTACGGATAACTTTAACCTTAAAAATACAAAAAAAAAAAAAACTACTGATGCTAGAGGGCTGCAATTTGGTCATGTTTGATGATTGGAGGGTGGGATGATCAACATACCAATTTGCAGCCCTCTAGCCTCCTAGCCTCAGTAGTTTTTAAGATCTGAGGGCGGACAGGAAAATTGCGGACAGAATAAAGTGCGGACTGACAGACAAAGCAGGCACAATAGTTTTCTTTTACAGAAAACTGAAAACTGAGGGTTCTTCATAGATTTTAAAAACTGGTCTATAGAAATATGTAATAGATTTTTGAGGCTTTCGAAAAAAAAAAAACAACTGGTCTAGTCGGTTATCTACAAAATGTGTAATAGATTTTTGGGGCTTTCGAAAGTGTCCAAATTACCGACGCATCTCGAGTAGGGGAAAAGTTGATTGTGTCTGAATGATTGTGACAGTAGCGGTGGTGCTGATGATGAGAAGCTATATTCATGCTTGAGTAGGTACTGATATATATATATATATATATATATATATATATATTATATATATATATATATATATAGTGTGTATATATATATATATATATATAATATATATTATATATATATATATATATATATATATGACTGTGAAATATCTTCCGTTAAAGCAGAATTCCATCTAGTAAAAGGAGCCCATAAAAATGCCAAAAGGTAGTTAGTTAATGCCGTATTTCAGAGACCAACTGTCTCCCTCTAAAGCCAAGGATATACTTGCTGAAGAGGGAGACAGTTGTTCTCTGAAATATAGCCTTAGCTTTCTACGTTTAGGCGTTTTTATGGGTTCTTTTTATTATATATATATATACACTATATATATATATATATATATATATATATATATATATATATATATATATTATATATATATATATATATATATATATATATATATATATATATATATATATATTATATATATATATATATATAAAATATGTAAATGAGAGGGCCAAGATGGCGACCGCATCGTGACGAGGCTCAGATACGTATCTGAGGACTCTACTCCCACAACAATTGTCCCTGAGCAAGTAAGTTACGGAATGACAGTCAAAACAACCTGTGGGTCAAGATCGCCACTCGAGGTTGACTTGCGCAGGCGCAAACTGGTTCAGGACGCATTTTAATCCTGTGTTTACGTCAGAGAAACTCTAATTTAGAAAATCACTGGTATCTGATGCCAGTTGTACAATAATCCATTTAGTTTTTGCAGCTCGCACATGATTTCAAGAGGTGCAAATCTCTGACAATAAACTTATTGTTTTTAGTCTAAAAATACCAATTTAGTGGAATGGAATGGAATATAAACATTTAGGCCAAAGGTGAAGTAAGCGCTGGGACCTATGAGGTCATTAAGCGCTGAAACGGAAATTGACAGTAAAAGTTTGGAAGGTGTAACAGGAGAAAAACCTCGAACTTGCACTATGAATCAACTGTTGGGAGAGGGTGGAAAGTAAGATGGAAGAAAGAGAATATGAAAGGAGGTACAGTAAAAGGAACGAAAGGGGGTGCAACAGCTGGGTGCCCAAGGCACGCTGCAAAGAACCTCAAGTAATGCCTACAGCGCACCGCATGAGGCGCACTGACGGCACTACCTCACTACGGGGGAACTGAGATTTACACATGGAGTTCTTTGGAAAACATTTTAATCCTACGATTATCCATATGAGTAGGGGTCACCTTCTGAATAATAATAATAATAATAATAATAATAATAATAATAATAAATAATAATAATAATAATAATTTCTGTATGTAGGTAACATTTTGGTTGTCATACCTAAAGACATAGGTGTAATTAGCCTTTCGGAAGTACTGAATGAATTGGTCTGTGCCAAATTAACGGTAGAAAGAGAATAAGACGGTTTCTTGCCTTTTCAGACATTATTTTCAGACAATACTTTTACACATTTTCAGACATTACTGTCAGACATCATTTTCAGACAATATTTTCACATATTATTTTCAGACATTATCTTCACATATTATATTCAGACGATGTTTAATTGTTTTCGGACATTATTTTCAGACAATATTTGCAAACATTGTTTTCAGATATTATCTTCAGCCGTTGTTTTCAGACGATATTTACAATGTTTTCGGACATTATTTCAGACGATATTTACATTGGTTTCGGACATAATTTTTACACAATATTTACAAAAATTGTTTTCAGATATTATTTTCAGACGTTGTTTTCAGACGATATTTACATTGTTTTCGGACATTATTTTTAGACAATATTTACAAACATTGTTTTCAGACATTATTTTCAGCTGTTGTTTTCAGACAATATTTACAACCATTGTTTTTTAGATATTTTCAGACCTTTTTTCAGACGTGGACATTTTCAGTGCAAATTTAATGTTTATAGGAAAGCAAGTAACTTGACTTTATTATATTATTTTTCAGGACATTATATCAATTCCAAATGCTCTGTGTTCTCTTCAGTGTTCCTGCGGGCAATAAGGTTTGGACTGGAATTGGAATATAGGATTTAGGCCCAATAAATTTTGGACTGGAATTGGAATATAGAATTCAGGCCCAATAAATTTTGGACTGGAATTGGAATATAGAATTCAGGCTCAATAAATTTTGGACTGGAGTTGTATTATAGAATTCAGGCCCAATAAATTTTTGACTGGAATTGGAATATAGAATTCAGGTCCAATAAATTTTTGACTGGAATTGGAACACAGAATCCAGGCTTAATAAATTTTGGACTGGAATATGAATATAGAGTTCAGGCTTAATAAATTTTGGACTGGATCTGGAATATAGAATTCAGGCTCAATAAATTTTGAAATGGAATTGGTATACAGAATTCAGATCCAGTAAATTTTGGACTGGAATTGAAATATAGAATTCAGGTCCAATAAATTTTGGACTGGAATTAGAATACAGAATTCAGGCTCAGTAAATTTTGGACTGGAATTGGAATATAGAATCCAGGTCCATTAAGTTTTGGACTGGAATTGGAATGTAGAATTCAGGCCCAATAAATTTTGGACTGGAATTGGAATATAGAATTCAGGCCCAATAAATTTTGGACTGGAATTGGAATATAGAATTCAGGCTCAATAAATTTTGGATTGGAACTGGAATACAGAATTCAGGCTCAATAAATTTTGGACTGGTGTTGGAATACAGAATTCAGGTCTAATAAATTTTGGACTGGAATTGGAATATAGAATTCAGGTCCAATACATTTTGAACTGGAATTGGAATACAAATTCAAGCTCAATGAATTTTGGACTGGAATTGGAATAAAGAATTCAGGTGTAATAAATTTTGGACTGGAATTGGAATATAGAATTCAGTTCCAATAAATTTTGGACTGGAATTGGAATGTAGAATTCAAGCTCAATAAATTTTGGACTGGAATTGGAATATAGAATTCAGGCTCAATAAATTTTGGACTGGAATTGGAATATAGAATTAAGGCCCAATAAATTTTGGACTGGAATCGGAATATAGAACTCAGGACTAATAAATTTTGGATTGGAATTTGAATATAGGTTTTATCTGAATATAGGTTTTACCCTCTGTTGAAGGTAAAAATTCTTCAGTTATTTTCCATATTTAATCCAAGGCTTGTAGTGATAAACATATATCCAATAAGCTGTGAGGAACTGGACAAGAAGCCTATGGGATTATGAATAAAAAGTACAAGAAAATTTCATGAAACTGACCTACCCACCTCTCTCTCTCTCTGTCTGTCTGACTCTCTCTCTCTCTCTCTCTCTCACTGGGGATTGTTGCTACTTAGAAGAGTAACTCAGAACGGAAATGCCGAATGAAATTGGGAATTCCAACGTATTATATTTCTTTCTTAAAAGAAATATCGTAAGATACAAAAAAAAAAAAAATAAAAATTGGCAACTCACGACCCCACGGGCATAATCGGTTACCTCCGGCTTCTGGAGCAAAATTTTCACATTTGCGTTATTCAGGAATCGTAGCGACACCCCAGGTCCTAGAGGCATCGATCAACGAATTCCTAATTCCTCGGGGCATTCCGCGTGACGTCGGCACGCCCGTATAAAGAATCACGAAAGAGAACTAACGATAAAAAAAAAAAAAAGAGAAGAAAAGGGACGGTTCGTTCTTCGATTTCAAGTCCAGCGACGTCCTGCAACTTTTTGCGGGGAAGACCCCCATTCGAATCCTGTTATTCTTTGTAGAATTCTCTCCGGCGGCATCTGGCAACGTGTCAAGTCTTCACGGCGAGGGGGTATAAATCTAGCAGACTCTTTGGAAAGACACCCACTGTGACCCACAGCATCTTCCAGACGCAAAGAGACAGCCAGAGATACCAAACACCCCTCCCTCTGTCATCATGAAATTCGTGAGTCTGAACAGAACTTGTCCCATTGGACAGGAAATATTGAACAGTATTATGATCAGAGGCTGATCTGACTAAAGATTATTCTTTTGTTTTAGGGCCAGGACAGTTATGTCGACAGAAAAAGTAGTTGTGTTAGGTCCTTTATTAGAAAATATATATTGGAAAACAGTAATACAAACAGAACCCAACTCTTGAGAAGAAACGAAAACCGGTCAAGCCTTGCCTGCGCATAATCAAAGCAGCCCAAAGCTAGCATAATTCAACGTAACATTTGAACCAGAAAAATCAACGCTACATTCCGCATACGCTGCAGGAGATTTATCTATGAGAAAATAGCCTATCAAAAAATCACTTTAATAATTTTTGCTGACAGGTATAAAATTCTGTTATGGGTATTAACTCTATATGTATCCACCTTTGTCACCTACTCCCAGGTGCTAGTACTGAACATGGCGAAAGCTCCTTGGGATGCTGTGTTCAGTACTAGCCCCTCGGGGACCCAAGTATTGTATACACCCATTTCTGTATTGCGTGGTCGACAAATTATGTTAATTAACGATATAAATGTGCGGCCGCCTACTTTACTTAGCATGAGTTTACCTTGAAGTCTCACAAAGGTGGACACATACCGGGTTAAAACCTCTGCTTAAGTAAGGGTTCTTGTAAGTAAAGGTCTTATTTAAGTAACTAGGAAGAAGGCAGTGCTATGCTAACTGTAGCATGTTCTTAGCAAGTTTCCGAAATATCATAATTATCAGAAAAATATTTCTATATCTCTAAAATTCTAAGTTAATTCCTGTTACTCTTCTCAGTTATAAGGTTCCATGTCAGTTAGTATATACCCTGCATTACTGCATAAACCTCTTTGTTTGGGAACAAGAGCAAATCATGAAACATCTAGATGTCTGTTGTAGAATAGGATATTGAATTTTCGCCAAAGGCCAAGCACTGGGACCTATGAGGTCATTCAGAGCTGAAAATGAAATTGAAAGTAGAAACAACAAGGGAAAAACCTCGCAGCTGCACCATGAAACAATTGTTAGGAGAGGGTGGATAGCAAGAAGGAAGAGAGAGAATATGAACGGAGGTACAGTAATAGGAATGGAAGGGGTTGACGCTAGGGGCCGAAGGGACGCTGCAAAGACCCCTCAAGTAATTGCCTACAGTGCACCGCAGATGTCTTTTGTGTGTAAAACAGCATCAAGAGTTATGAAGCTTTTGAATTCCAAAGTTAAAAGCGTACCTTAGAGCTTTTATAAATCATGTTTTTATAACAAGTCCCCTAACCCCTAATTTCCAGACATTAAAGAGCCTGAACATACTTCTATTTGTTCCAATAATTCTTGACAAACGTAGATGATAATTTCTCAGTAGGATTCCCGGTATATTCCGGACATGGTTTGTCTGTTTATATATACAATTCTCCTTGTATTTTGATCATTTACTTACGTTTTATCAATTTATTCATTAATTTGCTCATTTATTGTTTCCTTTTACTTAGATTTTTACCAAATTATTCATTAATTTGCTAATTTATTGTTTCTTTTTACTAAGTGATCTCTTCTTTCTGTATTTCCCATTCCTTCTGTTACTTCTTTCAAAAGAACAACATAATATTCATCGGAAGCTTGAAGAATTTCACGTCAGTGGTCCCTTCGGTGGGCTTGTTCCATATGAATAGGTTTCATCTACTGACTGACTAATAATAATAATAATAATAACAATAACAATAATGAACTCTGATGACATTCATCGCTAAAGGAATCGTCTCCCCGAACCGCAGGTTAATCTCAGCCTCGTCGTGATGGTCGCCACCTTGGCACTCGCCTGCTTCGCAGCGGCCATGCCCCGACCCTTACGCTCTGCCGTATCCTGAAGCTGATCCCCATCGCGGCTTCGGAGGCTTCGGAGGAGGAGGCTTCGGAGGAGGATTCAGGCCAGGCTTCGGAGGCGGATTCGGAGGCGGATTCCACAGGCCTTACTACGGATAGATCCGTCGGGAACTGTCGGTCTTGAAGACGCAGCCTCCGCCTGACGAACCAGCTGACTGGAACGAGTGATATTGCTCTTTGGGAATTTCGTTCTTGATGGAATAAACTGTTTATAGTTTCAGACCTACTTTCTTCATTTCCTTAAAAAAAAAAAAAAAAAAAAAATTATATATATATATATATAATATAAATATAAATATATATATAATATATATATATATATATATATATATATAATATATATATATATATATATACATACATATATACATATACATATATATATATATGATGTTTATTTAACTGCATTAATCTTTGCATCATTTACGAATGGATAACCTAAGAATACACAAATTACGAATGCATAAACTAAAAATGCATCAATTACGAACGCATAAGCTAAGGATGCAGAAATTAATATGCATAAACAAAGAATACACAAATTACGAATGCATAAATTTTGAATGCATGGCCCACGTCAGGGCAATATGCACAAAATGAATTTGAGAACATTGCTCGAATGCAAATCTTTATGCACAAGGTGTTTCATGTAAAGGTTTGTTGAGAGAGAGAGAGAGAGAGAGAGAGAGAGAGAGAGAGAGAGAGAGAGAGAGAGAGAGAGAGAGAGATTGATATATCACTCTGGCTTGGCCAGTACTGTTCTCCTGGGGTAGGACACCACCTTATCAGGGTACGCACTCCAAACAAAAATAAGATTGTCAGAAAATTATTCCAATAAAAACTGAACAAATTATGAGAAATATTGATATTCAAAAAGTCCTATTTTGGACTTGCACATCTGAAAAATTCATTGGAAGAAAATGACCTAAGAACAATATTTACGAATCGATTCATGTGTCACATTCGCCTAATTTAAAAAAAAATATATAGTATGTATTAATCCATGTTTATTCTTTGACCAGTCAGGAAAAAAAAAAAGGTTAACGGTAAGATCTATTAACAAACAAGTAAAAAACGCGTCGAAGTTTCTTTGGCGCAATCGAGTTTCCTGTACAGCTTATAATCAAGGCTACCGAAGACATACCTATCTTTCGGTGGTCTTGGTATAATGCTGTATGAGGCGCGGCCCATCAAACTAACTACGGCCCGGTGGTGGCCTGCCATACTATATCGTTGCCAGAAGCACGATTGCGGCTAACTTTAACCTTAAAAATATAAAAAAAAACTACTGAGGCTAGAGGGCTGCAATTTGGTATGTTTGATGATTGGAGGGTGGATCGTTGAACATACTAATTTGTAGCTCTCTAGCCTCAGTAGTTTTTAAGATCTGAGGGCGGACAGGAAAATTGCCGACAGAATAAGGTGCGGGACTGACAGACAAAGCAGGCACAATAGTTTTCCTTTACAGAAAACTAAAAACTGAGGGTTCTTCATAGATTTTAAAAACTGGTTTATAGAAATATGTAACAGGTTTTTGAGGCTTTCGAAATTAAAAAAAAAAAAAAAACTGGTCTAGTTGGTTATCTACTAAATGTGTAACAGAATATATATATATATATATATATATATATATATATATATATATATATTATATATATATATATATATATATATATATATCAGTGCCACACAAGCATGAATATAGCTTCTCATCATCAGCACTGCTGCTACTGTCACAATCATTCAGTCACAGTCAACTTTTCCCCTACTCGAGATGCGTTGGTCATTTGGACATCGAGTAGGGGAAAAGTTGATTGTGTCTGAATGATTGTGACAGTAGCAGTAGTGCTGATGATGAGAAGCTATATTCATGCTTGTGTGGTACTGATATATTTATATATATTTATATATATATATATATATATATATATATATATATATATATATATATATATATATATATATACATGATTGTGAACTATCTTCTGTTACAACAGAATTCCATCTTAATAAAAGGAGCCCATAAAAACACCAGAGGGTAGATGGTTAATGCTATATTTCAGAGACCACCTGTCTCCCTCTACAGCCATGTATACACTCGCCTGAAGAGGGAGGTAGGTGGTCTCTGAAATATAGCATTAACTTTCTACCTTTTGGCGTTTTTATGGGCTCTTTTTATATACAAACTTGAGAGGGCCAAGATGGCGACCGCATCACGACGAGGCTCAGGTTAACCAAGGGACGATTCATACAGTGATGAATATCATCATAGTTCAATGCACGGATGCGTATCTGAGGACAATACTCCCACCACAATTGTCCCTGAGGAAATAAGATACTGAATGACAGCCAAAACAATCTGTGGGTCAAGATCTCCACTCGCGCCAGACTTGCGCAGGCGCCAACGTCGCGACGTCTTGGACTAAATACCAGAGTTCATGGACGTATTTTAACCCTGTGTTTACGTCAGAGAAACTAATTTAGAAAATCACTGGGATCTGATGCTGGTTGTACAATAATATATTTAGTTTTTGCAGCTCCCACATGATTTCAATAGGTGCATATCTTTGGCAATAAACTTATTGTTTTTGGTCTAAAAATACCAATTTAGTGGAATGGAATATAAACACTTAGGCCAAAGGTCATGTAAGCGCTGGGACCTATGAGGTCATTCAGCGCTGAAACGGAAATTGACAGTAAAAGTTTGAAAGGCGTAACAGGAGGAAAACCTCGAACTTGCACTGTGAATCAACTGTTGGGAGAGGGTGGAAAGTAAGATGGAAGAAAGAGAATATGAAAGGAGGTACAGTAAAAGGTTGCAGCAGCTGGGTGCCCAAGGCACGCTGCAAAGAACCTTATGTAATGCCTACAGTGCACCGCATGAGGTGCACTGGCGGCACTACCCCACTACGGGGGGAACTGAGATTTACACATCGAGTTCTTTGGAAAACATTTTAATCCTAAGATTATCCATATGAGTAGGGGTCACCTTCTGAATAATAATAATAATAATAATAATAATAATAATAATAATAATAATAATAATAATAATAATAATAATAATAATAATGCTAATTTCTGTATTTAGGGTAACATTTTAGTTGTTATACTTAAAGGCATAGATGTAATTAGCCTCCTGGAAGAACTGAATGAATTGATCTGTACCAAACTAACGGTAGAAAGAATGAGCCGGCTGCTTGCCCTTTCAGACATTATTTTCAGACGTTACTCTCACGCATTATTTTCAGACAATACTTTCACACATTTTCAGACATTACTTTCAGACATAATTTTCAGACAATACTTTCACACATTATTTTCAGACAATACTTTCACACATTATTTTCAGACAATACTTTCACACATTATTTTCAGACATTACTTTCATACATTATATTCAGATATTATTTTCAGCCGTTGTTTTCAGACGATATTTACATTGTTTTTGGACATTATTTTCAGATCATATTTACAAACATTTTCAGATATTATCTTCGTCCGTTGTTTTCAGACGATATTTACATTGTTTTCAGACAATATTTACAAACACTGTTCTCAGACATTATTTTCAGACGTTATTTACATTGTTTCCGGACATTATTTTTTGCACAACATTTATAAAAATTGTTTTCAGACATTATTTTCAGATGATATTTACATTGTTTTCGGACATTATTTTCAGACAATATTTACAAACACTGTTTCAGTCCTTATTTTCAGACAATATTTACAAACACTTTTCAGACATTATTTTCAGCCATTGTTTCCAGACAATATTTACAAACATTGCTTTCAGATATTATTTTCAGACTTTTTTTCAGACGTGGACATTTTCAATGCAAATTTGATGTTTATAGGAAAGGAAGTAACTTGAATTTCTTATATTATTATTTTTCAGGACATTATATCAATTCCAAAAGCTCTGCGTTCTCTTCAGTGTTCCTGCGGGCAATAAAGTTTGGACTGGAATTGGAATATAGAATTCAAGCCTAATAAATTTTGGACTGGAATTGCAATATACAGTAGAATTCAGGCCCAATAAATTTTGGACTGGAATTGGAATATAGAATTAAGGCCTAATAAATTTTGGACTGGAATTGGAATACAGAATTCAGGCTCAATAAATTTTGGGCTGGAAGTGGAATATAGAATTCAGGCTCAATAAATTTTCGACTGGAATTGGAATACAGAAATTCAGGCGCAATAAATTTTGGACTGGAAATGGAATACAGAATTCAGGTGTAATAAATTTTGGACTGGAATTGGAATATAGAATTCAGGTCCAATAAATTTTGGACTGGAATTGTAATACAGAATTCAGGCTCAATAAATTTTGGACTGGAATTGGAATTACAGAATTCAAGTCTAATAAATTTTGGACTGGAATTGGAATACAGAATTCAAGCCCAATAAATTTTGTGATGGAATTGGAATATAGAATTCAGGCCCAATAAATTTTGGACTGGAATCGGAATATAGAATTCAGGCCCAAAAAATTTTTTGACTGGAATCTGAATACAGGTTTTACCCTCCGTTGAAGGTAAAAATTCTTCAGTCATTTTCCATATTTAATCCAAGGCTTGTAGTGATAAGCAAATATCCAATAAGCTGTGGGGAATTGGACAGGTAGCCTATGGGATTATTAATAAAAAGCACAAGTAAATTTGATGAAACTGACCTACCCCTCTCCCTCTCTATCTCTCTCTCCCTAGGGATTGTTGCTACTTAGAAGAATAACTCTGAAGAGAAATGCCGAAAAGAAATTGGGAATTCCAGCCAATTAAATTTCTTTCCTAGAAGAGACTTCGTAAGATACACACAAACTGGCAACTCCGACCCAACGGGTATCCTCGGGTACCTCCGACTTACGGAACAAAATTTTCACATTTGCGTTACTGAGGAATCGTAGCGACGCCTCAGGTCCTAGGGGCATCGATCACCGAATTCCTAATTCCTCGGGGCATTCCGCGTGACGTCGGCACGTCTGTATAACGAACCACGAAAGAGAAATAACGATAAAAAAAAGAGAGAAAAAAAGGGCCATTCCTTCTCCGATTTCAAGTCCAGCGACGTCCCGCAACTTTTCGCGGGGAAGACCCCCAATCAAATCCTGTTATCCTTAGCAGAATCTCTCCGGCGGCGTCTGGCAAACGTGCCAAGTCTTCACGGCGAAGGGGGTATAAATCTAGCAGACTCTTTGGAAAGACACACACAGCATCTTCCGGACTCAAAGAGACAGCCAGAGATACCGAACACCCCTCCCTCTGTCATCATGAAATTCGTGAGTCTGAACAGATCTATTCCCATTACACAGGAAATATTGTACAGTATTATGATGACCAAAGATTATTCTTTTGTTTGAGAGGATAGAAGTTATGTTGACAGAAAAAGTAGTCATGTTAAGTCCTTTATTAGAAAATATTTTGGAAAACAGTAAAACAAACAGAACCCAACTTAACTCTTGAGAAGAAAGAAAACCGGTCTAGTCTTGCCTGCACATAATCAGCACAGCCCACAGCCAACGTAATTCAACGTAATATTTGAACCAGAAAAAGCAACACTATATTCCACATACGCAGCAGGAGATTTATCTATAAGAAAGGAGCCTAGCAAGAAATCACTTCAATAATTTTTGGTGACAGGTATAAAAGTCTGTTATGGGTATTAAGTCGATATGTATCCACCTTTGTCACCTACTCCCAGGTGCTAGTACTGAACATGGCGAAAGCTCCTTGAGACGCCGTGTTTAGTACTAGCCCCTCGGGGACCCAAGTATTATATACACCCACTTCTGTATTGCGTGGTCGACAAATTATGTTAATACTGTATAAACGATATGTTCGTGCGGCCGCCTACTTTACTTAGCAAGAGTTTACCTTGAACTCTCACAAAAGTGGACACATACCGGGTTAAAACTTTTGCTTAAGTAAGGGCTCTTGTAAGTAAAGGTCTTATTTAAGTAACTAGACGAGGGCAGTGTTCAGCAAACTGTAGTATGTTCTTGGCAAGTTTCCGAAATATCAAAATTATCAGAAAAATATTTCTGTGTTTCTGAAATTCTAAGTTAATTCCTGTTATTCTTCTCAGTTATAAGGTTCCACATCAGTTAGTATACAGCCTACATCACTGCATAAATGTCCTTGTTTGGGAACAAGAGCAAATCATGAAACATCTAGATATCTGTTGTAGAATAGGATATTGAATTTTCGCCAAAGGCCAAGCACTGGGACCTATGAGGTCATTCAGAGCTGAAAAGGAAATTGAAAGTAGAAACAACAGGGGAAAAACCTCGCAGCTGCACCATGAAACAATTGTTAGGAGAGGGTGGATAGCAAGAAGGAAGAGAGAGAATATGAACGGAGGTACAGTAATAGGAATGGAAGGGGTTGAAGCTAGGGCCGAAGGGACGCTGCAAAGACCCCTCAAGTAATTGCCTACAGTGCACCGCAGATGTCTTTTGTGTGTAAAACAGCATCAAGAGTTATGAAGCTTCTGAATTCCACAGTTGAAAGCGTACCTTAGAGCTTCTATAAATCATGTTTTTTAACAAGTCCCCTAACCCCTAATTTCCAGACATCAAAGAACCTGAATATGCTGCTATTTGTTCCAATAATTCTTGACAAAGGCAGATGATAATTTCTCAGTAGGATTCCCGGTATATTCCGGACATTGTTTGTCTGTTCATATATACAATTCTCCTTGTACTTTGATAAATTACTTACGTTTTTATCAATTTATTCATTAATTTGCTAATTTATTTTTTTCTTTTTTACTAAGTGATCTCTTCTTTCTGTATTTCCCATTACCTTCTGTTACTTCTTTCAAAAGAAAAACATAAAATTCTTCGGAAGCTTGAAGAATTTCAAGTCAGTGGTCCCTTTGGTGGGCTTGTTCCATATGAATAAGTTTCATCTTCTGAATAATAATAATAATAACAATAAAAATAATGAACTCTGATGACATTCATCACTAAACGAATCGTCTCCCCGAACCGCAGGTTAATCTCAGCCTCGTCGTGATGGTCGCCATCTTGGCACTCGCCTGCTTCGCAGCGGCCATGCCCGACCCTTACGCTCTGCCGTATCCTGAAGCTGATCCCCATCGCGGCTTCGGAGGATTCGGAGGCTTCGGAGGAGGAGGCTTCGGAGGAGGATTCAGGCCAGGCTTCGGAGGCGGATTCGGAGGCGGATTCCACAGGCCTTACTTCGGATAGATGCGTCGGGAACTGTCGGTCTTGAAGACGCAGCCTCCTACCTGACGAACCAGCTGACTGGAACGAGTGATATTGCTCTTTGGGAATTTCTTTCTTGATGGAATAAACTGTTTATAGTCTCAGACCTGCTTTCTTCATTTTCTTTAAAAAAAAAAAAAAAAAAAAAAAAAAAAAAAAAAAAAAAAATTATATATATATATATATATGTTTGTTTAACTGCATTAATTTTTGCATCAATTACGAACGCATAAACTAAAGATGCATCAATTACGAGCGCATAAACTAATAGTGCATAAACTAAGAATGCGCAAATTAATATGTATAAACTGAGAATGCATAAACTATGAATGCACAAATTAATATGCATAAACTGCGAATGCATAAACTATGAATGCACAAATTAATATACATAAACTAAGAATGCACAAATTACGAATG
This sequence comes from Macrobrachium rosenbergii, assembly GCA_039081455.1. NCBI lineage: Eukaryota > Metazoa > Arthropoda > Malacostraca > Decapoda > Palaemonidae > Macrobrachium > Macrobrachium rosenbergii. Next base: position 21,357 of record JANJGK010006537.1, read on the forward strand.
CATAAATTTAGAATGTATGGCCCACGTCAGGGCAATATACACAAAATGAATCTGAGAATATTGCTTGAATGCAAATCTTTATGCACAAGGTGTTTCATGTAAAGGTTTGTTGAGAGAGAGAGAGAGAGAGAGAGAGAGGAGAGAGAGAGAGAGAGAGAGAGAGAGAGAGAGAGAGAGAGAGAGAGGGAGAGAGAGAGAGAGAGACAGCTTCTGCAACAAGAATGATGAAGGCAATTACGAAAATTATATAAAAAATGAGAGAGAGAGAGAGAGAGAGAGAGAGAGAGAGAGAGAGAGAGAGAGAGAGAGAGAGAGAGAGACTGACAAATTACCCCGGTACCGTCCTCTGGGGAAGGACACCATCTTATCAGGGTACACACACCAAACCAAAATAAAATTGTCAGAAAATTATTCCAATAAAACAAACCAAAAAAATATGAGAAAAATTGACATTCAAAAAGTCCTATTTTGGGTTTGCATAGCTGAAAAAATTCACTAGAAGGAAGTGACTTAAAAACAATATTTACGAATCCATTCATGTGTCACATTCGGCTAAACTAAAAAAAAATATATGTATTAAATTCATGTTTATTCTTTGGCCGAAGTCAGGAAAAACAAAAGAAGGCTAATGGTAAGATCTTAAAAAACATGTAAAAAATGAGCCGAAGATTCTTCGCGCAATCTAGTTATCTGTACAGCGTGTAATCAAGGCCACCGAAGACGGACCTATCTTTTGGTGGTCTCGGTATAATGCTGTATGACCCGCGACTCATGAAACTTTTAACTATGGCCTGGTGGTGGCCTGCCATACTATATCGTTGCCAGAAGCACGATTATGGCTAACTTTAACCTTAAAAATATAAAAAAAAAACTACTGAGGCTAGAAGGCTGCAATTTGGAATGTTTGATGAGTAGAGTGTGGATGTTAAACATACTAATTTGTAGCTCTCTAGCCTCAGTAGTTTTTAAGATCTGAGGGCGGACAGGAAAAGTGCGGACAGAATAAGGTGCGGACTGACAGACAAAGCAGGCACAATAGTTTTCTTTTAGAGAAAACTAAAAACTGAGAGTTCTTCATAGATTTTAAAAACTGGTCTATAGAAATATATAACAGATTTTTGAGGCTTTAAAAAAAAAAAAAAAAAAAAAACTGGTCTAGTTGGTTATCTACTAAATGTGTAACAGATTTCTGAGGCTTTCGAAAATGTCCAAATTACCGACGCATCTCGAGTATGGGAAAAGTTGATTGTGTCTGAATGATTGTGACAGTAGCGGTAGTGCTGATGATGAGAAGCTATATTCATGCTGGTGTGGTACTGATATATATATATATATCTTCTGTTACAACAGAATTCCATCTAATAAAAGGAGCCCATAAAAACACCAGAGGGTAGATGGTTAATGCTATATTTCAGAGACCACCTGTCTCCCTCTACAGCCAAGTATACACTCGCCTGAAGAGGGAGATAGGTGGTCTCTGAAATATAGCATTAACTTTCTACCTTTCGGCGTTTTTATGGGCTCTTTTTATTATATATATATATATATATATATATATATATATATATATATATATATATATATATATATATATGTAGCTATATACAAACTTGAGAAGGCCAAGATGGCGACCGCATCACGACGAGGCCCAGATTAACCTGGGGACGATTCATACAGTGATGAATATCATCATAGTCCATTACACAGATACGTACCTGAGGACAATACTCTCGCCACAATTCTCCCTGAGGAAATAAGATACTGAGTGACAGCCAAAACAATCTGTGGGTCAAGATCTCCACTCGCGCCAGACATGCGCAGGCGCCAACGTCGCGACGTCTTGGACTAAATACCAGAGTTCATGACGTATTTTAACACTGTGTTTACGTCAGAGAAACTAATTTAGAAAATCACTGGGATCTGATGCCAGTTGTACTATACCACATTTAGTTTATGCAGCTCGCACATGATTTCAAGAGGTGCACATCTTTGACAATAAACTTGTTTTTAGTCTAAAAATACCGATTTAGTGGAATGGAATGGAATATAAACATTTAGGCCAAAGAGCAAGCAAGCACTGGGACCAATGAGGTCATTCAGTGCTGAAACTGAAACTGACAGTAAAAGTTTGAAAGGTGTAACAGGAGGAAAACTTCGAACTTGCACTACGAATCAACTATTAGGAGAGGGTGGAAAGTAAGATGGAAGAAAGAGAATATGAAAGGAGGTACAGCAAAAGGAACGAAAGGGGTTGCAGCAGCTGGGTGCCCAAGGCACGCTGCAAAGAAGCTCAAGTGATGCCTACAGTGCACCGCATGAGGTGCACTGACGGCACGACCCCACTACGGGGGAACTGAGATTTTCACACGGAGTTCTTTGAAAATCATTTTAATCCTAAGATTATCCCTATGAGTAGGGGTCACCTTCTGAATAATAATAATAATAATAATAATAATAATAATAATAATAATAATAATAATAATAACAATTTCTGTATGTAGGTAACATTTTGGTTTTCATACCTAAAGACATAGATGTAATTAGCCTTTTGGAAGTACTGAATGAATTGGTCGATGCCAAATTAACGGTAGAAAGAGAATAAGACGGTTTCTTGCCCTTTCAGACATTATTTTCAGACAATACTTCCACACAATTTCAGACATTACTTTCAGACATCATTTTCAGAGAATACCTTCACACATTATTTTCAGAGAATACTTTCACACATTATTTTCAGACATTACTTTCACATATTATATTCAGACATTATTTTCAGCCGTTGTTTTCAGATGATATTTACATTATTTTCGGACATTATTTTCAGACAATGTGTACAAACATCGTTTTCAGATATTATCTTCAGCTGTTGTTTTCAGACGATATTTACATTGTTTTCGGACATTATTTTCAGACAATATTTACATCCATTGTTTTCAGACGATATTTACATTGTTTTCGGACATTATTTTTATGCAATATTTACAAAAATTGCTTTTAGACATTATTTTCAGACGTTATTTACATCGTTTTCGGACATTATTTACAAACATTGTTTTCAGACATTATTTTCAGCCGTTGTTTTCAAACAATATTTACAAACATTGTTTTCATATATAATTTTCAGACTTTTTTTTCAGACGTGGACATTTTCACTGCAAATTTAATGTTTATAGGAAAGGAAGTAACTTGACTTTATTATATTATTTTTCAGGACATTATATCAATTCCAAAAGCTGTGTGTTCTCTTCAGTGTTTCTGCAGGCAATAAAGTTTGGACTGGAATTGGAATACAAAATTCATGCCCAATAAATTTTGGACTAGAATTGGAATATAGAATTAAGGCCCAATAAATTTTGGACTGGAATTGGAATATAGAATTAAGGCCCAATAAATTTTGGACTGGAATTGGAATACAGAATTCAGGCTCAATAAATTTTTGGACTGGAAGTGGAATATATAATTCAGGCTCAATAAATTTTGGACTGGAATTGGAATACAGAATTCACGCCCAATAAATTTTGGACTGGAAATGGAATAGAGACTTCAGGTCTAATAAATTTTGGACTGGAATCATAATATAGAATTCAGGCCCAATAAATTTTGGACTGGAATCTAAATACAGGTTTTACCCTTCGTTGAAGGTAAAAATTCTTCAGTCATTTTCCATATTTAATCCAAGGCTTGTAGTGATAAGCATATACCCAATAAGCTGTGAGGAATTGGACAAGAAGCCTATGGGATTATTAATAAAAAGTACAAGTAAATTTGATGAAACTGACCTACCCACCTCTCTCTCTCTCTCTCTCTCTCTCTCTCTCTCTCTCCTCTCTCTCTCTCTCTCTCTCTCTCGCTGGGGAGTGTTGCTACTTAGAAGAATAAGTCAGAATGGAAATATCGAATGAAACTGGGAATTCCAACCTATTAAATTTCTTTCCTAGAAGAGATTTCGTCAGATATAAAAAAGAAAAACTGGCAACTCCGACCCAACGGGCATCCTCGGTTACCTCCGACTTCCGAAGAAAACTTTCACATATTGCGTTACTGGGGAATCGTAGCAAACGCTTCAGGTCCTAGGGCATCGATCAACGAATTCCTAATTCCTCGGGGCATTCCGCGTGACGTCGCACGTCTGTATAAACGAACCACGAAAGAGAAATAACGATAAAAAAAAGAGGAGAAAAAAAGGGCCATTCCTTCTCCGATTTCAAGTCCAGCGACGTCCCGCAACTTTTCGCGGGGAAGACCCCCATTCGAATCCTGTTATCCTTAGCAGAATTCTCTCCGGCGGCGTCTGGCAACGTGCCAAGTCTTCACGGCGAAGGGGTATAAATCTAGCAGACTCTTTGGAAAGACGCACACAGCATCTTCGGGAACTCAAAGAGAGACAGCCAGAGATACAGAAAACCCTTCCTTCTGCATCATGAAATTCGTGAGTCTGAACAGATCTTTTCCCATTAGACAGGAAATATTGTACAGTATTATGATGACCAAAGATTATTCTTTTGTTTGAGAGGATAAAAGTTATGTTGACAGAAAAAGTAGTCGTGTCCTGTCCTTTATTAGAAAATATTTTGGAAAACAGTAAAACAAACAGAACCCAACTTAACTCTTGAGAAGAAAGAAAACCGGTCTAGTCTTGCCTGCACATAATCAGCACAGCCCACAGCCAACGTAATTCAACGTAATATTTGAACCAGAAAAAGCAACACTATATTCCACATACGCAGCAGGAGATTTATCTATAAGAAAGGAGCCTAGCAAGAAATCACTTCAATAATTTTTGGTGACAGGTATAAAAGTCTGTTATGGGTATTAAGTCGATATGTATCCACCTTTGTCACCTACTCCCAGGTGCTAGTACTGAACATGGCGAAAGCTCCTTGAGACGCCGTGTTTAGTACTAGCCCCTCGGGGACCCAAGTATTATATACACCCACTTCTGTATTGCGTGGTCGACAAATTATGTTAATACTGTATAAACGATATGTTCGTGCGGCCGCCTACTTTACTTAGCAAGAGTTTACCTTGAACTCTCACAAAAGTGGACACATACCGGGTTAAAACTTTTGCTTAAGTAAGGGCTCTTGTAAGTAAAGGTCTTATTTAAGTAACTAGACGAGGGCAGTGTTCAGCAAACTGTAGTATGTTCTTGGCAAGTTTCCGAAATATCAAAATTATCAGAAAAATATTTCTGTGTTTCTAAAATTCTAAGTTAATTCCTGTTATTCTTCTCAGTTATAAGGTTCCACATCAGTTAGTATACAGCCTACATCACTGCATAAATGTCCTTGTTTGGGAACAAGAGCAAATCATGAAACATCTAGATGTCTGTTGTAGAATAGGATATTGAATTTTCGCCAAAGGCCAAGCACTGGGACCTATGAGGTCATTCAGAGCTGAAAAGGAAATTGAAAGTAGAAACAACAGGGGAAAAACCTCGCAGCTGCACCATGAAACAATTGTTAGGAGAGGGTGGATAGCAAGAAGGAAGAGAGAGAATATGAACGGAGGTACAGTGATAGGAATGGAAGGGGTTGAAGCTAGGGCCGAAGGGACGCTGCAAAGACCCCTCAAGTAATTGCCTACAGTGCACCGTAGATGTCTTTTGTGTGTAAAACAGCATCAAGAGTTATGAAGCTTCTGAATTCCACAGTTGAAAGCGTACCTTAGAGCTTCTATAAATCATGTTTTTTAACAAGTCCCCTAACCCCTAATTTCCAGACATTAAAGAGCCTGAACATACTTCTATTTGTTCCAATAATTCTTGACAAAGGCAGATGATAATTTCTCAGTAGGATTCCCGGTATATTCCGGACATTGTTTGTCTGTTCATATATACAATTCTCCTTGTACTTTGATAAATTACTTACGTTTTTATCAATTTATTCATTAATTTGCTAATTTATTTTTTTCTTTTTTACTAAGTGATCTCTTCTTTCTGTATTTCCCATTACCTTCTGTTACTTCTTTCAAAAGAAAAACATAAAATTCTTCGGAAGCTTGAAGAATTTCAAGTCAGTGGTCCCTTTGGTGGGCTTGTTCCATATGAACAGGATTAACCTTCTGAATAATAATAATAATAACAATAAAAATAATGAACTCTGATGACATTCATCACTAAACGAATCGTCTCCCCGAACCGCAGGTTAATCTCAGCCTCGTCGTGATGGTCGCCATCTTGGCACTCGCCTGCTTCGCAGCGGCCATGCCCGACCCTTACGCTCTGCCGTATCCTGAAGCTGATCCCCATCGCGGCTTCGGAGGATTCGGAGGCTTCGGAGGAGGAGGCTTCGGAGGAGGATTCAGGCCAGGCTTCGGAGGCGGATTCGGAGGCGGATTCCACAGGCCTTACTACGGATAGATCCGTCGGGAACTGTCGGTCTTGAAGACGCAGCCTCCGTCCTGACGAACCAGCTGACCGGAACGAGTGATATTGCTCTTTGGGAATTTCTTTCTTGATGGAATAAACTGTTTATAGTCTCAGACCTGCTTTCTTCATTTTCTTAAAAAAAAAAAAAAAAAAAAAAAAAAAAAAAAAAAAATTATATATATATATATATATATATATATATATATATATATATATATATATATATATATATATATATATATATATGTTTGTTTAACTGCATTAATTTTTGCATCAATTACGAACGCATAAACTAAAGATGCATCAATTACGAGCGCATAAACTAATAGTGCATAAACTAAGAATGCGCAAATTAATATGTATAAACTGAGAATGCATAAACTATGAATGCACAAATTAATATGCATAAACTGCGAATGCATAAACTATGAATGCACAAATTAATATACATAAACTAAGAATGCACAAATTACGAATGCATAAATTTAGAATGTATGGCCCACGTCAGGGCAATATACACAAAATGAATCTGAGAATATTGCTTGAATGCAAATCTTTATGCACAAGGTGTTTCATGTAAAGGTTTGTTGAGAGAGAGAGAGAGAGAGAGAGAGAGAGAGAGAGAGAGAGAGAGAGAGAGAGAGAGAGAGAGAGAGAGAGAGACAGCTTCTACAACAAGAATGATGAAGGCAATTACGAAAATTGCAAAAAAAATGAGAGAGAGAGAGAGAGAGAGAGAGAGAGAGAGAGAGAGAGAGAGAGAGAGAGAGAGAGAGAGAGAGAGAGAGAGAGAGACTGACAAATTACCCCCGGTACCGTCCTCTGGGGAAGGACACCATCTTATCAGGGTACACACACCAAACCAAAATAAAATTGTCAGAAAATTATTCCAAAAAAATATGAGAAAAATTGACATTCAAAAAGTCCTATTTTGGATTTGCATAGCTGAAAAATTCACTGGAAGAAAGTGACTTAAAAACAACATTTACGAATCCATTCATGTGTCACATTCGGCTAAACTAAAAAAAAAACATATGTATTAAATTCATGTTTATTCTTTGGCCGAAGTCAGGGAAAAAAAAAAGAACAAGGCTAATGGTAAGATCTATTAAAAAACATGTAAAAAATGAGCCGAAGATTCTTCGCGCAATCTAGTTATCTGTACAGCGTGTAATCAAGGCCACCGAAGACGGACCTATCTTTTGGTGGTCTCGGTATAATGCTGTATGACCCGCGACTCATGAAACTTTTAACTACGGCCTGGTGGTGGCCTGCCATACTATATCGTTGCCAGAAGCACGATTATGGCTAACTTTAACCTTAAAAATATAAAAAAAAACTACTCAGGCTAGAAGGCTGCAATTTGGTATGTTTGATGATTGGAGGGTGGATGTTGAACATACTAATTTGTAGCTCTCTAGCCTCAGTAGTTTTTAAGATCTGAGGGCGGACAGGAAAATTGCGGACAGAATAAGGTGCGGACTGACAGACAAAGCAGGCACAATAGTTTTCCTTTACAGAAAACTAAAAACTGAGGGTTCTTCATAGATTTTAAAAACTGGTTTATAGAAATATGTAACAGATTTTTGAGGTTTTCAAAAATTTAAAAAAAAAAAAAAAACTGGTCTAGTTGGTTATCTACTAAATGTGTAACAGAATATATATATATATATATATATATATATATATATATATATATATATATATATATATATATATATATATACATGATTGTGAACTATCTTCTGTTACAACAGAATTCCATCTAATAAAAGGAGCCCATAAAAACACCAGAGGGTAGATGGTTAATGCTATATTTCAGAGACCACCTGTCTCCCTCTACAGCCATGTATACACTCGCCTGAAGAGGGAGATAGGTGGTCTCTGAAATATAGCATTAACTTTCTACCTTTTGGCGTTTTTATGGGCTCTTTTTATATACAAACTTGAGAGGGCCAAGATGGCGACCGCATCACGACGGGGCTCAGGTTAACCAAGGGACGATTCATACAGTGATGAATATCATCATAGTTCAGAATGCACGGATGCCTATCTGAGGACAATACTCCCACCACAATTGTCCCTGAGGAAATAAGATACTGAGTGACAGCGAAAACAATCTGTGGGTCAAGATCTCCACTCGCGCCAGACTTGCGCAGGAGCCAACGTCGCGACGTCTTGGACTAAATACCAGAGTTCATGACGTATTTTAACCCTGTGTTTACGTCAGAGAAACTCCAATTTAGAAAATCACTGGGATCTGATGCCAGTTGTACAATAATCCATCTAGTTTTTCCAGCTCGCACATGATTTCAATGGCAATAAACTTATTGTTTTTGGTCTAAAAATACCAATTTAGTGGAATGGAATATAAACATTTAGGCCAAAGGTCATGTAAGCGCTGGGACCTATGAGGTCATTCAGCGCTGAAACGGAAATTGACAGTAAAAGTTTGAAAACTTCGAACTTGCACTATGAATCAACTGTTGGGAGAGGGTGGAAAGTAAGATGGAAGAAAGAGAATATGAAAGGAGGTACAGTAAAAGGTTGCAGCAGCTGGGTGCCCAAGGCACGCTGCAAAGAACCTTAAGTAATGCCTATAGTGCACCGCATGAGGTGCACTGACAGCACTACCCCACTACGGGGGGGAACTGAGATTTACACATGGAGTTCTTTGGAAAACATTTTAATCCTAAGATTATCCATATGAGTAGGGGTCACCTTCTGAAGAATAATAAGAATAATAATAATAATAATAATAATAATAATAATAATAATAATAATAATAATAATAATAATAATTTCTGTATGTAGGTAACATTTTGGTTGTCATACCTAAAGACACTGATGTAATTGAATGAATTGATCTGTACCAAACTAACGATAGAAAGAGAATAAGACGGTTGCTTGACCTTTCAGACATTATTTTCAGACGTTACTCTCACTCATTATTTTCAGACAATACTTTCACACATTTTCAGACATTATTTTCACACATTATTTTCAGACAATACTTTCACACATTATTTTCAGACAATACTTTCACACATTATTTTCAGACATTACTTTCACAAATTATGTTCAGACATTATTTTCAGCCATTGCTTTCAGACGATATTTACATTGTTTTTGGACATTATTTTCAGACAATATTTACAAACATTCTTTTCGGATACTATCTTCAGCCGTTGTTTTCAGACGACATTTACATTGTTTCCGGACATTATTTCAGGATAATTTTTACAAATATTGTTTTCAGACATTATTTTCAGACGATATTTACATTGTTTTCGGACAACATTTTCAGGAAATATTTACAAACATTGTTTTTAGACATTATTTTCAGCTGTTGCTTTCAGACAATATTTACAACCATTGTTTTCAGATATTTTCAGACTTTTTTTCAAACGTGGACATTTTCAGTGCAAATTTAATGTTTATAAGAAAGCAAGTAACTTGACTTTATTATATTATTTTTCAGGACATTATATCAATTCCAAATGCTCTGTGCTCTCTTCAGTGTTCCTGCGGGCAATAAGGTTTGGACTGGAATTGGAATATAGGATTTAGGCCCAATAAATTTTGGACTGGAATTGGAATATAGAATTCAGGTCCAATAAATTTTGGACTGGAATTGAAATATAGAATTCAGGCTCAATAAAATTTGGACTGGAATTGGAATATGAAATTCAGGGTCAATAAATTTTGGACTGGAATTGGAATACAGAATTCAGGCTCAAAAAATTTTGGACTGGAATTAGAATACAGAATTCAGGTCTAATATATTTTGGACTGGAATTGGAATATAGAATTCAGGCTCAATAAATTTTGGACTGGAATTGGAATATAGAATTCAGGTCCAATAAATTTTGGACTGGAATTGAAATATAAAATAAAGGTCTAATAAATTTTGGACTGGAACTGGAATACAGAATTTAGGTCTAATAAATTTTGGACTAGAATTGAAAAATAGAATTCAGGTCTAATAAATTTTGGACTGGAATTGGAATATAGAATTCAGGCCCAATAAATTTTGGACTGGAATTGGTATGTAGAATTCAGGCCCAATAAATTTTTGACTGGAATTGGAAGATAGAATTCAGGCCCAACAAATTTTGGACTGGAACCTGAATACAGGTTTTACCCTCTGTTAAAGGTAAAAATTCTTCAGTCATTTTCCATATTTAATCCAAGCCTTGTAGTGATAAGCATTTACCCAATAAGCTGTGAGGAATTGGACAAGAAGCCTATGGGATTATTGGTAAAAAGTACAAGTAAATTTGATGAAACTGACCTACCCACCTCTCTCTCTCTCTCTCTCTCTCTCTCTCTCTCTCTCTCTCTCTCTCTCTCTCTCTCTCTACCTGAAGGTTGTTGCTACTTAGAACAACAACTCAGAATGGAAATACCGAATGAAACTGGGAATTCCAACCTATTACATTTCTTTCCTAGAAGAGGATTCGTAAGATATAAAAAAAAAAAAAAAAAAACTGGGAAACCCAACCCAACGGGCATCCTCGGTTACCTCCGACTTCCGGAAGAAAACTTTCACATTTGCGTTACTGAGGAATCGCAGCGACGCTTCAGGTCCTAGGGGCACGGATTAACGAATTCCTAATTCCTCGGGGCATTCCGCGTGACGTCGGCACGTCTGTATAACGAATCACGAAAGAGAAGTAACGATAAAAAAAAAAAGAGAGCGAACAGAAAAAGGACGGTTCGTTCTCCGATTTCAAGTCCAGCGACGTCCCGCAACTTTTCGCGGGGAAGACCCCCATTCGAATCCTGTTATCCTTAGCAGAATTCTCTCCGGCGGCGTCTGGCAACGTGCCAAGTCTTCACGGCGAAGGGGTATAAATCTAGCAGACTCTTTGGAAAGACACACACAGCATCTTCGGGACTCAAAGAGAGACAGCCAGAGATACCGAAAACCTTTCCTTCTGCCATCATGAAATTCGTGAGTCTGAACAGATCTTTTCCCATTAGACAGGAAATATTGTACAGTATTATGATGACCAAAGATTATTCTTTTGCGTGAGAGGATAGAACAGTTATGTTGACGGAAAAAGTAGTCGTGTCATGTCCTTTATTAGAAAATATATTGGAAAACAGTAATACAAACAGAACCCAACTCTTGAGAAGAAACGAAAACCGGTCTAGTCTTGCCTGCGCATAATCAACACAGCCCACAGCTAACGTAATTCAACGTAATATCTGAACCAGAAAAATCAACACTATATTCCACACACGCTACAGGAGATTTATCTATAAGAAAATAGCCTATCAAAAAATCACTTTAATAATTTTTGCTGACAGGTATAAAACAGTCTGTTATGAGTATTAAGTCGATATGTAACCACCTTTGTCACCTACTCCCAGGTGCTAGTACTGAACATGGCGAAAGCTCCTTGGGACGCCGTGTTTAGTACTAGCCCCTCGGTACCCCTTGGGACGCCGTGTTTAGTACTAGCCCCTCGGCGACCCAAGTATAATATGTACCCATTTCTATATTGCGTGGTCGACAGATTATGCTAATAACCGATATGTTCGTGCGGCCGCCTACTTTACTTAGCAAGAGTTTACCTTGAACTCTCACAAAGGTGGACACATACTGGGTTAAAACCTCTGCTTAAGTAAGGGCTCTTGTAAATAAAGGTCTTATTTAAGCAACTAGGAAGAAGACGGTGCTCTGCTAACTGTAGCATGTTCTTAGCAAGTTTCCGAAATATCAAAATTATCAGAAAAACTTTTCTTTATCTCTAACATTTCAAGTTAATTCCTGTTACGCTTCTCAGATCTAAGGTTCCACGTCAGTTAGTATATAGCCTACATTACTGCTTAAGCGTCTTTGTTTGGGAACAAGAGCAAATCAAGAAACATCTAGATGTCTGTTGCAGAACAGAATATTGAATTTTCGCCAAAGGCTATAAGCACTGGGACCTATGAGGTCATTCAGCGCTGAAAAGGAAATTGCACCATGAAACAATTGTTAGGAGAGGGTGGATAGCAAGAAGGAAGAAGGAGAATATGTTTTTATAGCAAGTCCCCTAACCCCTAATTTCCAGACATCAAAGAGATGAATATACTTCTATTTGTTCCAATAATTCTTGACAAATGTAGATGGTAATTTCTCAGTAGGATTCCCGGTATATTCCGGACATGGTTTGTCTGTTTAAATATACAATTCTCCTTGTACTTTAATAAATTACTTACATTTTTACCAATTTATTCATTAATTTGCTAATTTATTGTTTCTTCTTACTAAGTGATGACTTCTTTCTGTATTTCCCATTACCGTCTGTTGCTTCTTTCAAAAGAACAACATAATATTCTTCGGAAGCTTGAAGAATTTCAAGTCAGTGGTCCCTTTGGTGGGCTTGTTCCATATGAACAGGATTCACCTTCTGAATAATAATAATAATAACAATAAAAACAATGAACTCTGATGACATTCATCACTAAACGAATCGTCTCCCCGAACCGCAGGTTAATCTCAGCCTCGTCGTGATGGTCGCCATCTTGGCACTCGCCTGCTTCGCAGCGGCCATGCCCGACCCTTACGCTCTGCCGTATCCTGAAGCCGATCCCCATCGCGGCTTCGGAGGATTCGGAGGCTTCGGAGGAGGAGGCTTCGGAGGAGGATTCAGGCCAGGCTTCGGAGGCGGATTCGGAGGCGGATTCCACAGGCCTTACTACGGATAGATCCGTCGGGAACTGTCGGTCTTGAAGACGCAGCCTCCGTCCTGACGAACCAGCTGACCGGAACGAGTGATATTGCTCTTTGGGAATTTCGATGATGGAATAAACTGTTTATATTTTCAGACCTGCTTTCTTTATTTCCTTTTTAAATATATATATATATATATATATATATATATATATATATATATATATATATATATATATATATATATATATATATATATATATATATATATATATATATATCTTTATATCTACAGCATAAACTAAAACTGATATGGACATAAACAAAAGTATTTCAGAACAGATATTTAAGTTTCTCTCTGAGTATTTAATATTTTGTGTGGCCTCCATCTGCCTGTGCCACAGCCTGCATTCTTGAAGGGTATGATTTCAGCAAATCGCAAAAAAGCTGACACTCAAACTCCATTTCCCTGAGCACTTTGGTCACCTCTCTTCGCAGGTCGTCAAGGCTTGGTATACCATCATAGTTCACTGTGTGCGCTTCAACACGATCCTTTAAGATACTACCAATGTTTTCACACACATTAAGGTCAGGGGAGCTACACGGAAATTCACTTGACGAGAAGAAATCGATACCACTGTTTCAAAGCAACTCCTGTGTCTGAAGAGCCTTGAAACGTGGTGCCTTATCATGCAAAAATGTAACTTCTTCAACAGATAACAAATTATCAGGATCTTTGAGGAAAGGATATACTCCACCAGTAAGCACAGTTTCTCTGAAGTATTTGCCATTCCATGACTGTCCTTTTTCTTTGATGATCCACAGTAACCGTTTGGCTGTGAAACAGAGAAAAATTCCCAAACATTCAGGAAATTTCACAATTTGGCGATAGCGCACGTCATCGCTGATATCCAACTTTGCAGCCCAAATGATGTCATTTTTATGATTTGGCTTCCTGACTGTGTAAATGAAACATTCATCTGATGCAACAACATGGAGAAAGTCAGCTTCATCCCAATCTTTAAGAAATGAACCACAAAACCATGCACGGTCTTCTCTCTGTTGCTGAGTGATGCTTGCTGATAACATGAAATGGCTTGATACCAGATTTTTTCAAGTCATGATATACAGCACTATAACATCTCTTCTTTCTCCTTTTTGTTTCTAGTTTAAGCGACAATTTACGTAAAGACTTTCTTGGTCTACCCACTGCTCAGCTATGATGTCTTTTGACTCCTGAGAAAGGACTTCAGGCCTCCCAAGATTCTCACTCTTTTCGTGATAACAGTCATATGGATTTTTGTTCCAGTTTCTTTTAACGAAGGATTCTTCTCTTTTAATGTATTTAGCTATCCAGGAACGTGAAATGAAGGATGCGCCAGCATCCCTGGCCTCTCTGAAGGTTATAGTCCAGATTCAGTCAATCCATCTGTTTTTTCCGAGTCATTAGCCGTGGCTGTATCTAACTCCGTCACTCAGTCTGAAAATACAAGAAATGTAAAATGAAAAATAGCTTAATAGAAACTTAAAATAATGTACTTGGAGATAGGCTATAGCAGAAAACTTCATAACTTTCCATTTGTTCTGTGGAGGGGGGGCCTCTAATTTCAAAACACCTGGTACATATATATAAATATATATATATATAAATATATATAAATATATATATATATATATATATATATATATATATATATATATATATATATATATACATACACACACACACACACACACACACACACATATATATATATATATATATATATATATATATATATATATATATATATATATATATACTGTATATATATATATGACTGAGAAATATCTTTTTATTGGAACCTAACTAATTGTCATACAGGAGTTTTTCACCGATACGCGAACATTTGCAAATACTGAGAAACCCTGCAAAAGTGTTTGTTTAATTTATGTAATTTATAAGGTTTCGAGCTTTTATGTGTAAATTAAATAACATTAAATAATTAATAATTTCTCTCTCTCTCTCTCTCTTTTACTGAGATGAGAGAATTTTTATAGTACATGTACAGTATATGTTTATTTTTGTATAATAAATTTTTTACCTAATAATAAGTACTATTTTCAAATAATAATAATATAATAATAATAGTAACATAACTGTAATTACAAAAAATAATAAGTACTAATTTTCAAATAATAATAATAATATAATAATAGTAACATAACTGTAATTACAAAATTCGTATGTTTTAGGATATTAAACGAACAAATATCTTTCCTTCATCTTCTGTTCGAAGCTCGACGGCAAAGCTGTCAGACATGACACGAAGGGAGTGTTGCTGATTAGCTGGTCAAAGGTTTCCTAGTAATTCTCTCTCTCTCTTTC
>JANJGK010006538.1:2500-20000 GCA_039081455.1 Macrobrachium rosenbergii
GAGAGAGAGAGAGAGAGAGAGAGAGAGAGTATATTATCGATTTATAACAAATCAATAGAAATACGTGCGTGAAGGTTTTTCGTTAAGAACATTTATCATTTTAGTTAGGGTAAAATTAAGCCCCACATACAACCTCACACAAACACATGCACATTATATATATATATATATATATATATATATATATATATATATATATATATATATATATATATATATTATATATATATATATATATATATATATATATATATATATATATATATATATATATATATATATATATGTGTGTGTGTGTGTGTGTGTGTGTGTGTGTGTGTGTGTGTGTGTGTGTGTGTAATCCCATTTCAATGTGGCAAAAAGTGTTTACCAAAATGTAATTTACTGATTTGTTATTTCTTTCTCCTTAAGGAAATTTCAGTTAAACATAATTCAGTATTAAGGTCAGTTGACAACACATCTTTGCCTCTACCAAACTAAAAGCTATGCATTTTCGACTTCTCTCACTCTGCAAGATCCTCGTTTGGTCTATGAACCCGTTCGCTTTTCTCTCTCTCTCTCTCTCTCTCTCTCTCTCTCTCTCGTTTGGTTGTTTGTTTTGCTATTTCTCTCACTTCGTTATTCACTTCCACAGTCCTTTAAGCTGGGGGTCTGAGCTGCAGTTTTCTGCTGCAGACCAATTCTCTATTTTCCCAATGTTTTTCTTTCTTCTTCTCTATTTCTTGAGTTGAGATTCGGTCCTCTTGCTTATGTAGCTCATTCCATATGGGCGTGGGAAGGAAAATACAAAATATGAAGTGAAATGAATTCTCTTTGTTCCGTAGGAATAGATTTTTTTTTTTACTCTGTTTATTTTTTGTTGGCAACGTTTTTACAGAAATAAAGAGTTTGAAGATTCCAGATTCAGAAACCTATATTACTTAAAAATCTTCATGTGAATATTATATAGATATGTAGATCTGTTTCAAGAAAATTTAGAATTTTCATAGTGTTAGAAATAACGGAAATATATATGGAAAAATGATCAGTATTAAAGCGTTTTTTTCCTGAGAAAACGGTTGCTTTCAGTCCCCTGTAGTGATTGAATTCGGTCCGATATATATATATATATATATATATATATATATATATATATATATATATATATATATATATATATATATATATATATATATATATATATATATATATATATATATATATATATATATATTTGTGTGTGTGTGTGTGTGTGTGTGTTGAGATAATTTTAATAGATATAAAGTCTCATGAAATAAGAATTCATCCCCTTGAACTGTTTAGATCAAGAAAATATTTACAATTCACCCTTATATAAAAGAAAGGAAGGTTTCTTTTATCTGATAATAAGCTTAAATAGGCACTAAATTCTAGATAATAACTGAAAATAGTTAACGAAATTCCAGTCCCTTTTCCCACTTCGTCCTTATGAAAGATAAGAGAGAATTTGTCCCCCTCCAAAGAAGACTTCTTAGTCAAAGACGAAAATTTTGCCTCGGCAAAAAAAGAAAAAAAGAAAAAAAACTCGCAAATTGCAAAATCCGAAGTTGATAAGAAATGATGGTGACAAATTGCAGGAAAAGAAGAATTTTCCGAGGAATGGTGTGGTCGTGCTCTCCCCTCGACTCGGGAGGGGGAAGAATTTCTCTGTTTTAGCCCCTGTTCCCCAGGTGGAGAAGGTTAGGGAAAGGACCTAGTCGAGGACTTGCAAGGTCCTTGACTCGGACTTCTTATTTCTTTCCTTGGGCGAGATATTACAATTTCTTCGGTGGAGTCAAAATTGAAATTTCAATTGTGCTACAGTACTATTAAATAATTTTTCCTTATTTTAAATTTTCTCTATTTTTGTGCCGTGTAATTCTCAAAATTGAGTTTGCCTGTTTTTCCCACAAGTATTTTCACCAATCATTTCTTCTAAAAGAAGTTGGAACCTGAGAGCATTGCTGAGTCGGGAAGTTGGGGAAAACTCGCTGGTATGCAAGCAGTTAGCTTGCCCAGGTAATTCCTTGGGTGCAGTTGCTCTCAGGTTCCAACTTCTTTTAGACTTGTATGGCCCCAGTGGATAACGCCCTTGCTTTCCACCTGAGAGACCTGGGTTCGATCCCGACGTGAGTCAGAAATTTATTTCTGTTCCACACGTGATTGTGTGTTGATGATTTCTATCTTATTCACTCAGAAGGGATAATTCGAATGAAATGTTGTCTATTGGGTCATTGCTGAGTCGGGAAGTTGGGGAAAACTCGCTGGTATGCAAGCAGTTAGCTTGCCCAGGTAATTCCTTGGGTGCAGTTGCTCTCAGGTTCCAACTTCTTTTAGACTTGTATGGCCCAGTGGATAACGCCCCTTGCTTTCCACCTGAGAGACCTGGGTTCGATCCTGACGTGAGTCAGAAATTTATATATATATATATATATATATATATATATATATATATATATATATATATATATATAATATATATATATATATATATATATATATATATATATATATATATATATATATATATATATATATATATATATATATATATATATATATATATATATATATATATATATAAAGTTCCTAATTGGACAGGTTGGTATAGTTCTCAGAGGGCACTCTGCTGGGCCCGTGTTCGCGTCTCCGTCCGGCCAGTGAAGAATTAGAGGAATTTATTTCTGGTGACAGAAATTCATTTCTCGGTATAAATGTGGTTCGGATTCCACAATAAGCTGTAGGTCCCCGCTGCTAGGTAACCAATTGGTTCTAAGCCACGTAAAATAAGGTCTAATCCTTCCAGCCAACCCTAGGAGAGCTGTTAATTAGCTCAGAGGTCTGGTTAAACTAAGGTATACTTAAGGATGAGAGCACGTGTTTGAGTACAGTATAATATATATATATATATATATATATATATATATATATATATATATATATATATATATTTATATATATATATATATATATATATATATATATATATATATATATATATAAACAAATATTTGCTGGAAGAGACTAAACGTTTTCTATGAGAATAAGCATAAACTCTACAGTAAACGCACTCCACATTTAACCTGCAACCCAACTGGTGGCGAGATAGCTGGTTGGATACTTTCGGTTGAGAAGACACATTTCTACTGGATATCTGTACATCGATGTACTACATTCATCCACTGACCAATGGTCCCATGGCATGTAAACATAAGAAGCGCTCGCAGGACAGGCGAAAGCGAAGTTCGAAGACAGGGAGGCTTTCGTTTATTTTTCAGGACATGGTGGAGCCTGATAAATAAAGCTTGAAGCAAGTGCTTCTGCTTGAATGTTTACAGAAATTGCTTCGCTTCAGTGAATAAAACAAAGCAAATGCTTTTGCTAGTAGCATATGCTTACAGCTGATACTGAAGTTTAACAAATGCTAAGAAATTATCAGTAATTGCTTCACTTCCTGTGAATAAAACCCAGCAAATGATGTTTATGCTTCAAAGCAATTGCTTGAAAAAGTTCAAGGCAGCTCACGAGGTGCTTGAAACTGAAGTCAACCTCACACGGTGGCAGGTTTTCTTTAAATTACTAAAAGGCAAACTCATCAAAATTTATATATATATAATATATATATATATATATAATATATATATATATATATATATATATATATATATATATATATATATATATATATATATATATATATATATATATATATATATATATATATATATACGTATAAATAAACTTTCATTTATTATACCGGTGCAGTAACTTCAGCAAAATACGAACTTCTCTCGAGAAAAATTTGAAATATTTGAAATCATTAACGCCACTATAGTTGATTACAAGCGTTTCTCCTAATGGAATTCTCATGTCCGCGATATGTTAACGAATTTTGGTCATTAGGGACAATGCACATTGCAGTCTCATTGACCGGACGAAAATGACTTTAGGGAATGGCAGGCTGGAAAATATAATGTTTGATGAAGACCTCAGTCACTTTAGGGTTAGCCAAGTTTTAGCTGTGGTCTGGGTTTGCTGTGTAGCGTATGTTTATCAGTTTATATTATAAACGTGTAATCCTGAATTATTTGCTTATTATGTGATTTGTTTATTTGCAGCGTATTGTCTGAATTTTAATACTGAATAAGGTAAAAAATATAAAGCTTTGCCATATACTACGAACTTTGGACCATATATTTGTATAAATTATTATTTAAAATGGTTTATTTTTTCATTTACGTTCAGAACTCAGAAAGTCAAACAGATACAATTGTAAGGTAAGCTTCAACCGGAAGGGGAAAACCTTTACATTAAAGTAATTTTTGCGTGTTATTGTAAAATAAAAATTCAGAAGATAATTGGTCATCATATATAAAATGAATAAAATTTAGGCAACCATTGTTTTAAGGCCAAGGACAACCTCCCATTCACGAGGATATCGAATAAGATAACAAAAAATACACTAACTGGGAACTATAAACATACAATAAATAATAATTGATTTTAAAAAGTAAAATGAATGAAATATGGAATGCTGAAGAAATATAATAATTGTTCAATTGTTCATAAGATTTTGTTGTAATTCAGTAACTTCTGAATTGGTTGGTGGTCTGAAGCCTCCCTTGAGGAAAAACTTCGTTCTTAGAAGACAGTCTCTGTTTAGATTCCGCCCAGGTAGGTCAGGGGCAGCTCCACTGAACTGAATCACATTACGGTAGGTTTTCCTGTCACTTACGTCTCAATCCTTACGTTCTGACTTTTAGTTTAATTTCTGGTCTAACCTAAACATCGAATTTCACCCTAAAGAAAGTAAAAAAGACAAGAAATGTTGGTGTAAATACAAAAATCAGGAACCAGTTTCATAGTGTGGTTTGGTGATTATAATTATTCCATATATTCGAATGTTTATTGACAGTGAATTTCAATATGAGCTTTAGTACCAAAGCAAATATCAATAGTCAAATAGCTCAATTTCAGTAGGGTAATGACAAGTAGTATGTATGTGAATAAAAAATTCAGGAGCCAGTTTGATAGAGTGCATTGGATTTTTATATTATTATTTCATGAGTATTCGAAAGTTTATTGACTGAATTTTAATGAGGTTCACTACTAAGTAAGTATCAACCGTCAGCTAATTTTCAATTCGAAATCACCCCTAAGGATCCACAGCTATAGATATTGAATAATTACGAATTAACCAGTGCTTGGGTCATTCAGAAACTGACATGTTTTATCATTATTGGCAAAGTGGGATTCTAGACAAATATATTCATTAAAAAGGAGGGAAATGTTTGATATTCTGTAGATTAAATTTGACTTTTTTTGTCAAGTATTTGTATATTTATATATTATCTAAATTTTCTGCTGTCTTTGCATTAAGTATATTCCTTAAATCCCTTCCTAATTTGTGGCTTAGTTTATATTTTTTTTTTATTTAAAAAATTCAATGACCTTTTTCTGAGCAAGAGGTTGTTTGTTTCAAAACAGAAAAGCATCCTTAAATGCATTTTATGGTCAACAATAATCATTGTAACCTTTTGTTTCTTTATCAGGAAATATTTTTTTTATTGTAGCCTTATTTTTATTTTTTATTTCTTGTAATTTTTTTTTTTTGTCTTATTTCCATATTAGTTCTTTTTTTATTTCATTTATTTATTATCATTTTTATGCATAAGAAAAAAAAACATTCACTTTACAGAAGGGTTTCGAAATGATTTTGGCCTACATCTGCTGCTAGATATGTTTTTTTTTTTTTTTTTTTTTAAGTTTGACTCTAGTCAATGTATAAACAGCCTCCAAAGACGGTTGTATAAATGTCAGAAGTCAATTCAACAGTATATTTTGATATTTAGGTATTGAACAACACGAAAAAAAATTAAATACCAATTTTCAATAAAGTGTAAACCAAATCTAGACTTTTTTACGAATTTCGAAATCAACCAACTTCATTTAACTTTTCGACAATAAACAAGTAGAAATTATTACTTTCCATTCATGATTGTAAGGAACTAAGAATCCCATTAACTGCTGTTGAAATCCTTCGTTGAATTCCATTCCCCGGACAAAACCGTAAGTTTTACGATCGATTCAGCCAGTTCTTCCTTCTTTACGATGTGCTGAGACTTCGGATGAGGCAGCTCAATTCCCATTTCATAATTTCTTGAGAGGAAAATGAACCATCATTATATACGTGGGTCGCATCGTATCGCATGCAGGTACAGTTAACGGACGGGGACCAGAACAGGGTGGAAAATATAATATTCGGAAGAAGACCTCAGTCACTTTAGGGGGTAGCCAAGTTTTAGCAGTGGTCTGGGTTTGCTATGTAGCGCATGTTTACCAGTTTATATCATTAATATGTAGTCCTGATTATTTGCTTATGTGATTTGTATATTTTTAATCAAGTCTACGTATAGACATGAAAACTTCCAGCAATGCTAATATTAATAGTAACGCTAATATTAATAGTAACTTAATGATGAAATAGGATAGATACGTAGCCTACGGCCTTTTCACCAAGGAAACTTGATTAACTTTGTCATATCCATTCCAATTAAAAACACCAAATTATGCTTTCCCACAAATGCTATTATGGTCAGCTATTTAAAAGGGAATAAACTAGAGATATATACAGCCTTTTTGCAAAGGGAACTTGTTTAATTGAAACACCAAATTATGTTTAACCACTCCAAAGAAAGTACGAAAAGATTTCTAAATAATTTTGCAGAGATTCCCCGAGGCAAAATATTCTACGTGGATTGATAACTGCCTACATTCGCCAATATATATCTGATATACATCCGATTCAGCGAAGCGTCTTTCAATACCTTTAACACATTTTTCAAAGCCTCGACACATCCTAGGAAATATTCCCTTTCGCTTCTGCTTAAAGATATCCCTTCGAAATCTGCCCCAATAATCGTTGTGTATCACGAATTTAAAATGCTTGCAGTTTCTTTCGTATAAAACTTCCCCAATCGCTGACCGTTGCAGTTTTAAGGGCTTTGGACAAATCATACGTAAGCGTTGCCAAAGAAATTTTATTGAAAAATTTTGATTTTCCGATTTAAGATTACGAAATCTTATTGGGGCTCTCAGAGGGAAAAGAATAATTTCGTTGTGGATGTAACACGTAAAAAAGATTATTTTTTTTATATCTTATCCAATCCTCCACCCTCCCCTCCTTTAACATGGTTTCCACTTGTTTGGAGCGACAAGCTTCTGTGATACACGTCCAACTGATTTCACCAGTTCGTGGAATATTAAAGGCCTCTGATGCTGAATGTCACTGGGGTAGTTCGCT
This sequence comes from Macrobrachium rosenbergii, assembly GCA_039081455.1. NCBI lineage: Eukaryota > Metazoa > Arthropoda > Malacostraca > Decapoda > Palaemonidae > Macrobrachium > Macrobrachium rosenbergii. Next base: position 9,801 of record JANJGK010006538.1, read on the forward strand.
GATAGGTGGAGTGAGCATTCGGAATGAATAGAAAGCCTATTGGAATTCCTTTAAGTTGTGCACTGTCCTTTTTTTCTGGGAGGAATTTGCTGTTGTGTCAAACAATGAATTTACTTTGTGCATAAATACTTCTCAGTATTTGCTAACCTCCACAGAGAGAGAGAGAGAGAGAGAGAGAGAGAGAGAGAGAGAGAGAGAGAGAGAGAGAGAGAGCGACCCTCATTGAGTTACATCATCTATTACTCCGTACGTTTTTAGAGGGCAAATTGGTGTTGTGTCAGACTCTGAGTTTACACTGTGTACGTTTCTCAGTATTTACGTATTTACTCACACACACACATACACAGAGAGAGAGAGAGAATTTTGGAATAGCATCATTTTGTACTTTGTACGATTTTTGAGGACAAATTTGATGCCTCAAATCATGAGTTTATTTTCGTGTATAAATGCTTTTCAGTATTTGCTCACCTTGAGGGAGAGAGGGGGCGGGAGAGGAGCATTCAACACAACCCATTCATGAACAGAAAGCCTGTCAGATGAACTGTAAGATTAACACCGAAAAACTTCAAAAACTGAATTCTGAAAAAAAAAACTCAGTTTTCAGAATCTGTAAAGGAATTGTTGCTAACCGGACCATATTCTGCTGCAGCTGTTGTATTTATGCAACGGGGAAAACGAAAATGAAAACTCGGGGGGAACATTTGCCTACTGTTTTTCCAGAAAAATGTTTAACGATTTTGTGAAGTATGGACACTGCGAAAATTGACTAACTGATGAACACTTTTAAAATGATATATTTGGAGAATAAGTCCCTTAATTTGCAATGATTTATTTGAAGAATTAGACCCTTACTTTACAATGATTTATTTGAAGAATAAGTCTCTTATTTTACAATTATTTATTTGAAGAATAAGCCAATTATTTTACAATTATTTATTTGGAGAATTTCCCTTATTTTACAATTTATTTGAAGAATAAGTCCTCTATTTTACAATGATTTGTTTGAAGAATAATAAGTCCCTTATTATACAAAGATTTGTTTGAAGAATAAGTCCCTTATTTTACAATGGTTTATTTGAAGAATCAGTCCCTTATTTGACAATTTATTTGAAAATAAAGTCCAATAAAATTGTCTTTCATAAACAGTGCCAGCTTATGTAAATAAAATTAAGATATTTATTACAATTCCGTGAAACGTTTTGTAATAAAATTGCATTTTTGCAGTATTTTTCCGTGGAAAAGAGAAAAGAGATTATTCTCCAGTAAATAAAAGAAAACGTGTTTCATTCCCAGACTATCATCCTATTTGCATAACTGTGACACAAGTGCAGTATAAACTGGCATTTTCCCTTAATATTGAAAAATCTTAAGAATTGTTTTTCGTGCGTGAATTTATTTTTTTTTACCATACTTTGTAATTTCTATAGCCTAACTCTTTCTGGTAGTTATACATTAATTATAGACGATTTCAAACTAGAAATTTTATCTAGTTATGAAAATGAAATATAGCAGTCGCAAGTCATTTGAATAAAATCATTATAAGACCTAACAGCATTGTACTCTGTCCTTTTGTTCTGTGGAAAAATATTTTTTTCATCTTCCAGAGACAGGTCCCTGTAGCTATAGCACTCACACGTACTATTGCTCCAACTATAACCTCTCTCTCTCTCTCTCTCTCTCTCTCTCTCTCTCTCTCTCTCTCTCTCTTACAATACTAACGTGCATGCGGAATGAACAAAGAAACGCGCACCAGTATACTGAAAACAATTTACAGATGTAGATTATCTAACATCTCTCTCTCTCTCTCTCTCTCTCTCTCTCTCTCTCTCTCTCTCTCTCTCTCTCTCTCTCTCTCTCTCTCGTCACATACACACACACCCGTTTGGCGATTTCAAAAACTGGGTTTTGCAAAAGTCAATATGGAAGAGAATATTTTCTAAATTTTTATATTTAGTACTAAAGTAAATCATTAGTAGTTATTAGTTGCAATATTTCTGGGTGAAACTTATATATCCATGTAGGAAATTTTCTGCTCTCTCATTGGCTGTCCTTAACTTTTACTACTTGCTGTTGCATAGGTCATGAAATTATTCCTTACGCTTACTTTTTTAAGCATCTTAATTTCGATTTTGCATAGACATTCTTCTTTAGTGTGCGTGTGTATTGTCAAAAGTCTTAAAATTTATATGTGTAAATATATTTGAATATTTTTAATGAGAGGAAATATCTTTTAAATACCAATTATTATTTTTCTTCCTTGAGTTAGTTGTCAGGTTTTGTTTTGGTGGCTAAAGAGCAAGATCTTTTTCAATGTAATTAAACCCATAAAATCTGATTTCCTTCTTTGATTCAATTTTAATGGGATTATTTCTTTCCAGATAATGACTGCAATCGGAACTGCAGTCAGTAATGCATATTCATCGTTTATGTTAAACTGAATTCAACCCAAGTGGCTACAGTGGAGGAAGGCATATTGGCTGCTTATGAAGGTAGAATTCTTGACCCAAATGTCTACAGTGGAGGAAGGCATATTGGCTGCTTATGAAGGTAGAATTCTTGACCCAAATGTCTACAGTGGAGGAAGGCACTGGCTGCTTAGGAAGGCGCGCAGGGTGAAAGAAGACTAGTTAGCAACTCCTAGGACATGTTAAAAGAACACAAACAGGCATTTAAAAGGTATTTCTTCTCATTAAAAATATTCAAATATATTTATACATAATAAATTTTAAGACTTTTGACAATACACCTGGCAACTTCATCTTCACGTGTAAGCAGCTATGAGGAAAAAATTCTCGACTTATGTCCCCTCTAATCTGTTTGATATAGCCGTTCCCTCTAATCAGATTCCATACAATGTTCTTACATATTTAAACAGCATCATTTTACTTCTCCCGTTCTGTGGTGGTGGTACCTTTATTTTGTTCTACACACGTAGTGTGTTTGTGAAGTACAATTGCGATGTATTCTTACATCACAACTGTACTTTTCACAAACACTGTTAGGTACTACCACCACCGAACAACAGCTGAGGAGCAGTAAAAATGGTCTCGCATCCTGAAAGCAGAGAAGACCGATCAAAAACCTAGGAAATCTGTAAATCCAAATTTATGGTTTGTAGCAGTTCCCCAGGGCCGCTAAAAGGCGGCTGAGAAGTGTCACACAATGATCATGTCTGTTTGTCTCCGGTGGATGGCGAGGGAAGCTTGAAGATAAGCTTAAAATGGGAGACAAAGCGTCTTACTTATTTCTGCTTCAGGAATTTGCTGCTGTAGTTTCTTCACAATGAATCCCCGGATAATGAAAGACCAGAGGCGCAGCTGTTTGTTCTGGAGCTTGGCTCTTTCAAGGAATGATAGCGGCAAGTGGTCAGATTGTCTCATAGGAGTATTTCCACGAGGAGACATGTTGAATGCAGAAGTGCAGCTACTACACCATATAGAGCTCTTGCTCTACAGTAGACCAGCGCCGCGGAGTGGTAGAGAACTTCTTGAAAAAATATGAAACAGGAAGCAATGGGCATTCATCAGATGGCTCTTCATCATTGGCCAATCATTGTTAAAACCTTTTAATGTAAACCTCGTTTTTTCTTATAATAACACCCTCAAAAGAATGTTAATAGAAAATAACCCTAAAGAAAACAACAACATAATATATAAAATTCCATGTTTGGATTGCCCCTCTTTTTATATTGGCCAATCTAGCAAAGATTTAGATGTACTATATTAAGCAACATAAGTATTCAGTCAAAACTGGACAAGCATCCAATGCTATATTCATTCATTTAAGTGAAAACTCTCACAGGATAAATTGGACTGAAAGTTCAGTGATTGCCAGATCGAAAGATTTCTCTTCAAGAAATCTATTGGAGTCCGCTATTACCCAGCTTACTTCCAGTTGTAATTTTAATCTTAGCCCTGGCATGTATTATTTGGACCCCTGTATTAGAAAAAAGTTCAAGAATGACCTAAAAGATGAAATCACTGACTTAATTATAAGTTAGCTACTTGATATATATTTTCTATATATCCGTATGTTTAATATAATTTTTTATTTGTAAAAATGTTCATCTTGCAAAAAGTTATTATTGTTTACAAAAAAAAAAAGAGAATTATTGTGCTGTACTAAAAATTTTTAGGTGGCCAGTCACGAACCTTTATAATCTTTTAATTGTCCTGTCCCTGCTCCTGAACGGTTGATCCTAATCCTTTGTAAAACCCTCTTAAATATTTAATCCTGTTTTGGCAGTTCTACTATTTCTTCAACTGTATTGGATTCCAGGTACATATGTTTCCTTTATAATCCCCATCTGTCATTTATATGAGCTTTCTTTGTAAACATACTTTTATATTTCTTCAGTCTGCTAAGTAAAGGACATAGCGTCGAAAGGCCTCGCAGCACTCCAGTGTTTCCGTTTCCTTTGTGGATTTTATCTTTATATATGTATATATATATATATATATATATATATATATATATATATTATATATATATATATATATATATATATATATATATATATATATATATATATATATATATATATATATATATATATATTATATAGTATATGAATGGAAAAAATAAATGGAACCCGCCAGCAGGGAACATCCTTGGAAAATTCTGGGAAAACAGCAAACAGCAGCAACGCATAAACTGGAGGCCTCCCACGAAGGCGGGAAATTTGTCGCCCTGTCATTGGCTATCGGTGACGTCCACGCTTGTTGCCCACCTCATGAATTGTAGCTATATATTACCATCAAAGAAACTATTAACCCTGATTTATGAAAACATAATTCGCTTTTGTGTGTATGGACATTGTCAAAAAATGTTGAAATATAAAATAGATTTGAAATAAGCACCTCCTCTTAAATGTGAAATATTCCTGTTTTCTTTCCCAGGAAAGTTGCCAAATTGTTTTTTTGTTTTTAACAGAGTTAGAGGCGTGGCTTTCCCAAGGATTTCGGAATAATGAACAAAATATCTGCATTAATTCAGAATAAAATAAAACCTACAAAATCGAATTTTTCTATCTGTAAATAAAAAGCTTACAGTTTTCAGTGTAAGGATCAACGCCAGTTTATGATGCAAAAATAACATTTCCCGAAGGTTTACTATTCACTCAGTTGGCTATAATGGGGGGGGGGGGGAACTTTTGTACATTATGGAGTAAACAGATGACTTGATAACTCTTGGTAGAAACATACTGAAAATAATGCATAAGGAAACCGAGTACATGCTTAAGTATATCTCCAACACCTTCTTACTATTAACAGACACGGATATACAATAAAAGACAAGCATAAAGCGAAAATTTTTCCAAGTAGATTTTATGTTATTTGTACAAAAGTTACACCTGGCAACTACTTATTTACCGGCTGTAGTAAATGACTGTCCCCGCCATTCATTGATAAAGTCGATGACGTCACGAAGCATCGTAAACACAAGTATTTATGCAATTGATCCTTTATTACTAATTAATGATATTCCTTTCAGTAAATTGCAGTTAAACAGTCTTGGTTATTATATATTTGTCGATGTATGCTGGACATTTCATTATGTAGAGTACTTTTCTGAGGCAACTGAAGAACCTCTTTTGGATTATGGTAGAAGATACGATTGAAGAGACTGGTGTGTATCATGGAATAAAAACTCATTTTTTTTTTTTATATTAAAATCAATTAAACAAGATCATCTTTCGCCATTCCATCTGTTGTGTCTTTGGATTTTGAATAACTCTCTCTCTCTCTCTCTCTCTCTCTCTCTCTCTCTCTCTCTCTCTCTCTCTCTCTCTCTCTCTCTTTCTTTTAATGCAATTCTGTCTTTTAGACACACTCTTTCTTTATTTTCTCTTATGCACACTCACTTGTCCCTCATTGTTCTTGGAAAATGATCCACATATTATGATCTGATTAATAACTTCATGTCACTTTTATATAAAATTTATGGATGAAATAATTAAATACAAAAGGTTTTCTAAGGAGGGTTAACAATTTAAAACATATACTAAAAAAAAAAAATATATATATATATATCATCAGAAGTTTCTAGGAGAACCTCCTGCAGGAGGAACACTCGACAGTCCCTTCTATCTTGCTGCTGATGAAGTCATGAAATTACCACACTTACTGACGACATGATGGAATCGTAGCCATAGGCTGCTCATGTTCAAACTTTTATCAGTGATTTACGTATATAAAACTATTATTTCTGTGAATGCATTTTGTCACGAAGTCATAATGTGTACTGAAAATCTTTGCAGATATGTGTGATGTAAAGAAATGCCTTTTGGTGCTAATTATTCGTCCTTTTCCTTCATAGAAGAGTTACCAGGTTTTGTTTCCATGGTGTAAGGGCAGGGGTTTCATCCGAGGAGTCTGGAGTAATAACCAAAATACTTAAATCGTCACAAAATATAAGCTATAACTTCTCATTTTCTTATCTAGTTGCCTTTATATCTTACTATATTCTCTTTCAAATAATTATTATGCAAAATTCACAGCAAATACCGATGCAAAACCAACGCTACAACGCAAGAACGTAAGGTTTCCAGTAATTGATGGAAATCACTAACTTGTAACTTTACTGGGTGCAAATACAGTGATTACTGATAATGTAGATCAAGTTCATGTTTCATTACATCTTCAACGTTTCTATATATCTAATAACTAACTCCTTCTACGATAAGATTTGTTGAATTTTAAATGTTATTCTTACTTAGTGACACCAGGCAACTATTTCTGTAGGACCCTCATTCAATACTATGGGTAATGACGTCACCAGAAATAGTAAACAAAAATATTCTGTCATGGATGGATGTAACACGTGCGTTTATTGCTTGCTGTTGATGATTACTTATTATGAAAATTAATTTCCTGATGAATATAATAAAAAAATGTGTTCCTCAGTCTTAGGAGATCATTAGAGTAGTTCTGAATATCTCTACAGTATCCTTAAATGAGAGACACCACAAAGTATCAGAAACAAAAAGACAAGAAGTAAAAAAAAAACGACTAAGAACATTCAAAGGAATTTTGCCAAAGGCCACTTTGCTAAGTAGGTTGCTTTCTCCTAATTCTGGAATTAATATGGTAATTCTGAAGATGGAACAAGGCACTGTGTTATTATTTTGATGTAGAGTACGAATGAATATGGTTGAAATGTTGATTAAAATTCAAATAAGCAACGCAAAAATGTTAAACATGACGAGAGACAAAAGTTAAAAATGATATTCAAGCTGGTAATTGTAATAAACTCTGTATATATATATATATATATATATATATATATATATATATATATATATATATATATATATATATATATATATATATATATATATATATATATGTGTGTGTGTGTGTGTGTGTGTGTGTGTGTGTGTGTGTGTGTGTGTGTGTGTGTGTGTGTGTGTGTGTGAGTGTGCGTGTGTGTGTTCAACAGAAAAAAATCTGTGAATAAAAAGGATATTTTGGGGTCAAAAAAAGTTATGAAAAGTGCAGAGGCGTGCAGTTATACAGTATTTTCAAGTTGATCATTCCAGGCTCTACCCAATATTTCAAAAGGATTATATTTTATATTCGCATTTATTCATATGTTCCCATGCCTTAAAAAATTGAGGGTTCTGTAGTTAATACCACAACGAGAATCTCTCCCCACCCCCCCCCAGTAAACCTTGTTTGCAGCTGACATTTGTTCCCAGTCACATCAGGGACAATTAAACTTATTTATCACAGCCAGAGGTCATTTAAAGTTTGGGTTTCTCTAAATTTAAACAGAGTTTTTGATTTATCAGTTCATGAATTACTGTTTATGCCATTTTCATTCATTGTATTGTGGATGATTGCCAGTTATTTTTATGCTCATTTTGCTAGTGAAATTATAGTGTGTTTGAAATGAGGATAATAATATCTACCAGGTGTTTGGAAATTACACCCCCCCCCCCCCCCCCGCATCCACAGAACAAATGGAAAGTTATGAAGTTTTCTGCTATAGCCTATCTCCAAGTACATTATTTTAAGTTTCTATTAAGCTATTTTTCATTTTTAATTTCTTGTATTTTCAGACTGAGTGACGGAGTTAGATACAGCCATGGCTAATGACTCGGAGGAAATCAGATGGATTGATCGAATCAGAGGCTATAACCTTCACAGAGGCCAGGGATGCTGGCACATCCTTCATTTCACGTTTTGGATAGCTAAATACATTAAAAGAGATGAATCCTTTGTTAAAAGAAACTGAAACAAAAATCCATATGACTGTCATCGAGAAAAGAGTGAGAATCTTGGAAGGCCTGAAGTCCTTTCTCAGGAGTCAAAAGACATCATAGCTGAGGCAGTGGGTAGACCAAGAAAGTCTTTATGTAAATTGGCGCTTGAACTAGAGTTAAAAAAATCTGGTATCAAGATATTTCATGTTATCAGCAAGCCCAACATCACTCAGCAACAGAGAGAGAAGACCGCGCATGGTTTTGTGGTTCATTTCTTAAAGATCGGGATGAAGCTGACTTTCTCCATGTTGCCGCATCAGATGAATTCTTCATTTACACAGTCAGGAAGCCAAATCATAAAAATGACATCATTTGGGCAGCAAAGTTGGATGATATCAGTGATGACGTACACTATCGCCAAGTTGTGAAATTTCCTGAATGTTTGGGAATTTTTCTCTGTTTCACAGTCAAATGGTTAATGTGGATCATCAAAGAAAAAGGACAGTCATGGAATGATGAATACTTCAGAGAAACTGTGCTTACTGGTAGAGCATTTCCTTTCCTCAAAGAGCCTGAAAATGTGTTATCTGTTGAAGAAGTCACATTTTTTCATGATAAGGCACCATGTTTAAAGGCTCTTCAGACACAGGAGCTGCTTCGAAACAGTGGTATCGATTTCTTCTCATCAAGTGAATTTCCAGGTAGCTCCCCTGACCTTAATGTGTGTGAAAACATTAGTAGTATCTTAAAGGATCGTATTGAAGCACGCACAGTGAACTATGATGGTATACCAAGCCTCGACGACCTGCAAAGAGAGGTGACCGAAGTGCTCAGGGGATATGGAGTTTGAGTCTCAGTTTTTTTTTTGCGATTTACTGATATCATACCCCTCAAGAATGCAGGCTGTGGAACAGGCAGATGGAGGCCGCACAAAATATGAAATACTCAGAGAGAAACTTAAATAAATACCTGTTCTGAATTACTTTTGTTTTTGTCCATATCAATTTTAGTTTATGCTGTAGAGGGGGGGGTGCCTCTAATTTCGAAACAATCTTATATATAATTTTTAATATATTCTGGGTTTTAACAGCAGAGAATATTCGTCGATCTGAAAAGTATAAACAGTTATAAAGGCAAAGATAACAGAAAATACAGTGACATAAGATTTTACTGTTAAGTGTAATCGCCCAGCAAACCTATCAGGCCAAAAACAATGAGAAAAAAGCTCTGCATCTGTTTTCCAGAAAGAACTGGGTACGCGCCTTTTCAGGCTAAGACGATAATGCATGTGAAACGGGACGACTCTAATGGCACCAAGTAGCTAACGAGGACTCCAACAAAGAGAATCTGTGAAGACGGTATTCAAGAACTTGATAAACTTTCAGGATGAACGGCTGATTCGCAGATACGACAGAACGGGTCGTAGGGGAAAGAAAAGGAGGAATGGTTTTAATCGTCTGAGCGCGGTGATGAGAGACAGAGTTCGGATCAGTGTGTTTTTCGCACTTTTACAAATGGGCACTGAAATGTTCCTCTCTCTAATAGGCCCTTTCATTAGGACGATAAAACTATGGTCTCAAGAATAGTTAAAGCCGGATATTTCTTTAAAAAAAAACAGAAGGAAATTTTTGGCTATTTTAGAATGAAAGACAAGAACGAGTGCTGGTAAGTCTTAGTGTCACAGTATCCGAATTATTTTAAAAAACCTTAAGAGAAACTAAATATCTGAGGATTTTGAGATATATTAGTATTCATAGAGGTCTTTTATAGATGTTTTTCATTTGTCCCTCGCGAAAAAGACATGAAAACAAAATGCAATAAAACCGAACTGACTCGTTTACTAAAGCAATTATATCCGTGGCAGATCTTGCTACCATTATTGCATTCGTTTCCCAGAAGTTTATAGCGCAAATTTATCTTCATTTCTGCAATTTCTGCCAGATTTTTTCAGCTAAATATATATATATATATATATATATATATATATATATATA
>JANJGK010006538.1:25000-36756 GCA_039081455.1 Macrobrachium rosenbergii
CTCTCTCTCGCCATAAATTGTGTGTCGAAAGAGCCAATGCTAATAATATATCATAATTTTTACCCTCAATCACGTTCTCCCGATTTATAGTGGTTACATAGTTTTCAGGGTTACATCATGCAGATCAGCTTTAAGATCTGAAGTCTGAAGGCAAATGAGAGAGAGAGAGAGAGAGAGAGAGAGAGAGAGAGAGAGAGAGAGAGAGAGAGAGAGAGAGAGAGAGAGAGAATTAGTTTATCAAAATACTTGCCATTTTTTTCATAATATGGCTCAAAGTTCAATAGGGAGAGAGAGAGAAATAACTGGCCGAAACACTTATAATTTTTTTTAATAGACAGCTCAGAGCCCAACATAGCTCATAAAATTAAGAATGAATATTGCAGTTACGATCATTTATGGTGGAAATGAAGCATATACCCTAGTCTTGCGTTTGTGAACAATGTGTATATTAGCTAGACCACTTCATATTTCGCAGCTATCAGCGCGTAATGCCGTGAGTTCCTAAGTTCATAGTTTCCCCATGAGCTATTGCCAAAGTTTTCTCATTCAGGCTCCGCGAAAAATTCAGATTTTTTTTTTATATCCTGATAACTTTGGGTATTAAAGTAACGAAGTATGTGAAAACAATTTTAGCTTTTAGCATGGCAAAAAAATTATGATATCTTTTCGCTGTTAGTTTGAGAATGAGTAATAACCTGGTTTATGTTTTTGATTAATGGAGTTTTTTTTTTTAGATCAGTTTGATATTGTGATAAAAAAAGGTGGCATTGTAGTGGGAGGTTTTTATGATATACAGAATATATCGCTTGCACAATTAGATGGTTGAATGTTGAACGCATTTCAAGTATTATTTAATTTGGAACATTATCATTAAGGTTTTCTGAAGAGAATTTTAAGTCTCTTATTCCCTATTCCCCGATACTTAATCATTTATCTCCTTTTCCTATGACTTTCTCTCTCTTTCTCTCTCTCTCTCTCTCTCTCTCTCTCTCTCTCTCTCTCTCTCTCTCTGCAGGCTGATTTCTCTTTAAAAACCCTCTTGGGTTTATAGTCTGTTGACTCTGTCCATAAGAGTTTTCAGCTGAAGATTTAAAGAAAAATGAAAGAAGGGAAGACGGTATATAGAAAAACAAAGATTTTCGGATAAGTGAGTCCTGACCTTTACTGTACAGAATAAACACCAAAATCGAATCGCTGGCCATTGAAAGTCTTGCCTCGAGACAATAAAAATCAGTCTGTGTATATTGAGGGTATTAAAGATCATCTTCACCAACATAAACACGATATATTTAACACATCAACTAACGTTTTTACTAACACAAATCAGATTAAACTCAATCGATATTAAATTTACTGACGTAAATTGAAAAGAACGACATTAAAACCTATCCGGGTCAGTGGGGGAGACGAAGACCAATTAACACCTCTCTTTGATCTCACCGAAGCTCTAAACCTCCAGCTTTTGGGGAAGTTTTGGCTTCGATCGAGGTTTCATCAATATACGACTGCTGAAATTATATAAACCTGGTTATAGATTAGAAGTGTTACAGAACGAGGCTTAGTAATTAAACCTCTAGGATATTGCAAATAGATGGATGGTATAATTTAGAAATTATTGGTTAAATTTGCTTTTATATTTGATTTATTAATACAGTTTCGGTCATTATATTTGAAAGCAAATTAGAATTTAATGAAGAATTTCCATACAGAATGTTTTAATGATAAGAGGGCCGACAATCGGTCTTAAACATATTATCAATTATATTCATAAAGTAGTTTTCAAGAATTTTTTGTACTGTATATCAAGGGATTAATATTATGAATTTAAAAAAAAAAAAAAACATTTCTCCGACTGAGAACCCCACTTGAGTACATTATTTTAAAATTATGGTATTTTTTAAATATACCGTCTGTTAGTTTCATACACACACACACAAATCCTTCTACAATCAGCGGACTTACCTACATAACAGGAAGTCAATCTGCCATGATCTTGCCTGTCTCGGTTGCTCTCACCCTTAAGCTGCACCGACCTGGAACCAAAATGAAGAATGAAATGAAAAGACTAATTATTGATGATAACCTTTATAACAAAGCTAACACTAATGTTATAATGAACTAAATCGTGATTAACCTAAGCAAATAGTCATAGACAACATTACTATGATAACATTTCAGCACAAAAGTCATATGTATGACAAATGATCTTTGGGAAAGATAACAATTGACCTTTGCTTCTGTGACTTTTTGTAGGCTGTGACCTCAAAGAATATAAGTCAAGATGGCCTAAAAGGTGGGGTTAAAATTTAACGTGGCCTTTGTAGCTTGCTGTATTTCGTAGATAAGGTAAAAAACATCAGAATACTTTACAAAGTCATTATGTCTACGAAAGTAAAGCGAAAATCATGAATTAATAAGTAAAATCCAAAGAAAATATAAATACATAAGAGAATGACGGATAAGGAATATCTTACATTGCCTGGCAGTGTTGTGTAATTAAGTGCATCCAGGTAAGCCAGGTGACGGGCGGTTAATGATGCACAGCTGATCTCAGGTAACCTTACCCAACCTTCCTTTGACTTAAGTAAGCCGGGTCAAATGTAGGTGTTGTCTGCATTCTTAGGTTACATGATGTTTTTTGTCACTTATGCACGTGTGAACTTTTTATATTCACAAGTATTAAGCAACAAATATCACGTAATATTGGATTTACTATACTTTGGAAGAAACTTTCTCAGTTAATTATTATTATTATTATTATTATTATTATTATTATTATTATTATTATTATTATTATTATTATTATTATTATTATTATTATTATTATTATAGGACGAATGAACCTATATAACATATCTTTTATACACTTCTGCTAATATACAACCAAATACAACTGTAATACTATGCATCAACAGAAGCTTACATATAACATATGCAAATGTGCTTACCCGAGAGTGCATATATATGTATATATATCACAGTTTGAGACTTACATAAATATTCACACAAAAAAGTATTAATTTATTAAACAGTCAAGACAAAAATGTAATTTAAATTTTGCTCTTTCAAAGAGAAAAAACAAAGAAAGGAGGGGAAATAAATTCTGACAACCTTAGGGAAACGCTTACTCTGGTCAGGCTCCGAGGGCAATAGACGTCCTCATTCATTGCAGTCGAATCCCCAAGCGAATCCTTTGCCTAGGTCTGGAAGGCCATCCCTTCTCCTCTTGGGTGTAAATGCGAGTTAAGGGGAAACTTAATTCTTTGGCTTTTTGCTTAAAAGAGAATATGCTGTACATACAGGATTGCTAAAATGATTAGAATATGTAACATGTTATTGATGGCAAATAATTGAGTACTTTCTACTGAATCAGAATAAAAATTCGTTCTGTTGCTGACAGAACTCATTAGCTTTCATCAATTAGCAGATCATCTTATACACAAATTAAAAATTTGTATGATTTAAAACACGTAAAAGTTGGCATAACTAAGTTTTCGTGGCCACGAATGTAAACATTATAATTTCATATATTTTATTCCGATCAGGCATTAAAGGTTGGGAGATACCGTTAACAAAAAACATTCCAATAATAATACAATTAACAAAACGGTTTCGGGTTGATATATTCTTCAGGGGTTGCTAAAAAAAGAAAAAAAAAATTTGAGACTCCAGGAAATGTCATGTTTAAAAATCTGGCGGGTGTTTGTGAACCAGAATCGCCAACCATAAAGTCTTTGAGATGACACAGAAAAGGTGTGAAATATCTCCACAGATGTTAACCATCTATATGAGATATCATACTTACAAGTAAGATAATTCTTCTCTGTTTGTATAAACATAATACCTCATTTTCCCACAAGAGAGAAATGCTCTAAACATAAAGTCTGGTGGTAATTTTAACTCCTAGATAACCCATTCTCTTCTAACAGAGGAACTGAGTGATTAATGTACTTTACATTGTCATTATCTAGATTAAAATTGAATATGCAAAAAATATTCCTCTTTTTCGTTGGTTACTTCAAAACAGACCATTTCTTGTAAATTTGATGCTTCAAGTAGAAACAGTCTGAACAAAAAAAAAAAAAAAAATGTTTTCAACAGTTCGTTCTGGCAAAGTAGAATTGTTGGTCCTTTAGCGAAGGAGGATGTAGAATTGCCAACTCAACAGTAATCTGTCATATATATTAAGGACAAATAACTAACTAAGCTAAGCTGGAATCAAAGAAGGAAAAGTTGTAAATTACATGGGAATCCTACCAGTTTTCAAGGAAATGCCGATCATGTCACACATTAACTGAAATTCAGTTATTTAAACTTGCCAAAAGTTGGCATGCCTGAAAATTCAAGTGCCACCTAGTGTAACCCTTGGTAATCCTTGAAGCCTTATCCTGGTCAAATTGACAAGATTGGAGGTATTTTTAAGAGAAAAACAAACCTAATAATTAAGATACATTTAACGTACTGATCGTATGTCTATAAAAACCACAAAAAATAATAAAATCACGAGAAATTGAAAGCTAGTGGGCGTGTTATATTTTTTCCGGGCGAGTAGTTTGCAATCAGGAATAGCCAACCTCAAATCTTAGTGATTACAATGAAATAACATGAAATAACACCAAGCGGATTTTATCATGAATGCAAAGTATAGAAGAATAAACTTTAATTAATTTCTCGAAGTTTACATTGAGATGAAGACCCAGTTTTTCTAAACCACAGAAAAAGCTTTATATAAATTGTCTGTTGATAATTCTAACTCTTGCTTGGAGACAATGCTCACTCGGTGGCCATTCCAGTCAGGAATACAAACCGTACGATATTTTGACAGTAGGGAAACCGAGTGATAAGTAAACCCTACGCCATGTTTATCATCATTAAAACTCAGTTGTTGAAATATAAATTTCCTCTCTTTCAACTGTTGCCCACCAAACAGATTATTATTAGTGTGCAACAAATTGTTCCGTATGACAATTCTGTTGGTCACTCTGGATGCGCGCGCACCTACAGTCAGGTGATTTTATGTAGTGCCAGAGCTTAAGTCACGAATATCCATGGAAATCTCATAATTTTATTACGAATACATATCAATTAGGCATGAAAATCTGATCACAACAATTAATTAGTAATTGCAGTCATTTTAATAACAAATAGGCAAATTTACTCTGCCTCCCTATAGAACAAAAATAATAGGTTTTTGTTTGAAGTGCTTTTTCGACCGATTTTCAAAGGGTGTCGAGAGATGGCGTTAGTGGTAGCGTTTTCAGACAAAATAACTGGATTAAATGAGAGTTGGGGCAATGAATTCAGACATTGCGCGGGCGCCGGCGACAATTAGGGGAACGACGGCACCATTGTTTGAATCGAAAACTATGCCTTTACGGTAGTTACTGTAGTTGCTGAACTAGCGGTTGATAGTTTCATGAAATATTAGTTGAAATTTTATGAAGGCACTATGCTCAAATAAATATGTAAATCATTTATAGCACATACATGGCGAAGGTTACCTTAATGTTTATGATTTTATTGATTTTGTAATGTTCTGTCATAGTATTTTCACGTATGAATAATAATAATAATAATAATAATAATAATAATAATAATAATAATAAAGGAAGCATGGACGAATTCTTCAGGGTTTAGCACTGAATTTCAGTTTGCTTTGATGTTGCCATATTATGGTCGTTTATGCTCGGGAGAAACAATTGATTATTGACAGGAATCTTTGATAGACATTTTCATATTGAAATACAATCATTTGAGGAAATGGTAATATAGGAGAGGGTCGAAAAAGTCACCTTTATTTTCCCCATATATATATATATATATATATATATATATATATTATATATATATATATATATATATATATATATATATATATATATATATATATATATACTATATATATATATATATATATATATATATATATATAATATATATATATATATATATATATATAAGGGTCAGGTAAGACAGGGTACCCACAGACTGGACGGGCGGCAGATCTGAGCATGGGGTTTACTGCATGTAGGCTATCACTGTTACACACAGGAAAATGAATAGATGACAGTGATGTATCTATTTAGCCACTTATTTATTTCAACTGTTTTACATAATTATGTCAAATTCAAATTATGCATTTGAAATCAAATAACTTAAAAATATTCAGGAATATTTATTATGACTATTATTAGAAATATGAAACATACCAATTATTTGTAAAAAAAATCAGGTATACAATTATAAAAAAATATTAAATATGAAAAAAAATATTAATATAGAAATACTGAAAAATTACAAATATTATTAAATGGGATTAAATATAACAATTATTCAAAAATATCATATATAAAAATTATTCACAAATATCAAGTATATCATTTACTAAAAATATTGAATATAACAATTATTAAGAATAATAAATGTAAACAATTATTCAAAAATATTCAATATGAAAATTCTTCAAAAGTGTTAAATATGACAATCGTTCAAAAATATTAAATGTACATAATATTAAAAATATTAAGTATAAGTTATTCAAAAATAATAAATATAACAATCATTCAAAAATATTAAGTTCAACATTATTCATCAAAGTTCTCACAATAGACTTTATGGAGAAATCTCCTTTTTATAAGTTCAGTGAAAGGTTATATGAATAACCTTTCTGTGAACTTTCAAAACCTCAAAATATGATAAATTTCCAGTCTTTTAAACATTTCTGGGACATCTAAGTTAGGTGAAGGGGTGACAAACTTATGGAGGAACAGTTACCAATAGCAGGAATTTTTAGCACATATCCAGTTTATTATCTCTGACCAGTCTTACATTTTCATGTGTTTTTTTTTTTTATTGGTCTTCAAAACGATTAAAAGGAATCCATAATCTACTTTTGATATTGTAAATATTTACTTCATGATATTAAAGTTTGTTTTGTCCCCTTAATATAATGGCGTATTCACTACAACAACTTTAGGTTTGTTAGTAAAACACTGTCTCTATATACAAGTGAAATCATATAGGAATTAATTCTTGATAATCATTATGAGATTGTTATTCACACTTCCATACAATAAAATCACGAATTCTGTATTTATTGCACTACAGGAAATTCTTTTGCATCTCTCTCTCTCTCTCTCTCTCTCTCTCTCTTCTCTCTCTCTCTCTCTCTCTCTCTCTCTCTCTCTCTCTCTCTCTCATGATAACAAAATTTTGGAATACGAGTATATTACGATTCCTGTTTCTCGGGTTGCAAGACTGAATACGATTTACTGTTTAAACAAGAATCCTTATTTATGTATGAACTGAAGAATTGCTTATGAATCCTAAAGTTTCTTTATCAACAATATATGGATTTCTGCGTAATTTCATTTCTTGCGTCGTTAAACGGCTGGAAACACTAGGACTTTTCTTCGTACGTAGCAATTATGAAAACGTAATTCCATTCCATGCATCTTTAAACACCTGAAAACATTAGAATTTTCTTATTTCCTCAAAACTAATGAAACAAATGAACAAGGACATACATCCCTCTGCAAAAGCCTCAGACAAGACACGTCTATTACCCAGACTACGCTCCACCAGGAAGGCTGCCAAATGATATTCATGGATTCCACCTAAATCACATAACTGAGGGCTGAACGACGGAAGGCTATCCCTCTGAGAGCATATTGCCCGGACAATGATTATGAACGCAGGCAGAGGCACAGCAACAGCACCACCACTGGCCTTTGCCTCAACGTGGCTCAGAAACTTTTGTGGGTTTTACCTGGCCAATTACTTTGGCCATGAAGAGTTCTGCGGTTATTTTGGGGGGTCTTCAAAAGAGAGAGAGGAGAGGGTTGGTCAAAGGTAGCTTCGTTTAATTTTGTTTATGTTGGACCTAAGTCTGTGGAATGACTTGAGGAACTGATAGCTAGCGTTTTTATGCTTATTTGGATATATAGCTATCGTGTCGAACACGTGTTTATTTTGTGATAAGCAAACTTCTTTTTATACATTCAGGGCAATGGTCATATATCATCTTAGCAAAATGTTCGTATATGTATATATATATATATATTATATATATATATATATATATATAATATATATATATATATATATATATATATATATATATATATATATATAATATATATATATTATATATATATATATATATATATATATATATATATATATATATATATATATATATATATTGTCATAAACTGGACTCTTAGCTGGTGAGAAATTGAAACAAAATTATAATTGATGCTGCCACAAAACCAAGAATGTCCAGCTTATGAGCAAAAGGAAAAGTTATTTGAAAACTTACCTCAGATTTTCTGGATTTACAACTGAATGGGGGAGGTCGCCATATGGGAATTAGAATTCTTTTACAAATTTACAGGGATTTATTTACAGAGACTTAGCAAATAAACAATGAGACACAGCACAACATAATCACTAAGGGGCAGATTCAGTTATAGGACACATGGAATACTACTGCAATGATTTGCAACAAGCAAGTTGATTAAAATGGGGCCAATGTGCAATACAATCCATCCAAGCATAATAATAATATTTAGTCTTGCCCTGTTTACACGAAATGGTCTCAGATAAGGCAAATGATGGAACTCCAGGATGAGAGAGTAATTCATGTGAACATTTTCGGGCCACAACAGAATTCGGTGCTGACTGCGACCAGGAATTTTCAGGATTTTGGTGGCAGACAAGATACTGAAGCATGGAATTGCGATCGGGTCCGCATGTCTCCCCTGAAAGAGACGTCCTAAGTTTGGAATGACATTATACACTGAAGGAGATGGAATCCACCTCTGAAATATCACCCCAATACATGTTCTTAAATACTGAACATGACGTAGTCTAGAAGATGATTATCAGAAAATCATGTAATCAAAGACTTGGAATCGTATTTGATTGGGGCTTTTGAAACAAGGAACATGCGATCGCACTCACACAAGGATAAAATCAACACTGATATCACTTAACCTAAGTAGCCCTTAAATTGCACTGGGGGGAGGGATAATTGATGGTTATCACGGGATCTTTACTTGAATTCAAGGCACATAAATGGCAAGGGATGGGATACAGGCAGGATTCGAACAAAGAGGATTGCTTTGTGGGGGAAGATGTTAAAGTTAAGAGAAATGGAATTTTAAGGAGTTTAAGTAAAAGGGGAAGGGCTGGTATTTGCCTACTTGCAACGTACGAACCTTTTATGACTATTGTTGGCACCTAACAGCCGTTCCAGTTGCCTGTCGAAGTCAGTCCAACCAGCGGAGCAGGAAAAAATGCAGCGCGTTCGCTACAGATAAGTTCAGAGGAGCGTTTCCCTGCTTCAAAAAAACATGGTTTCTTCGAGCGTCAAGCTTTTGGGCCACCCGTACCTGCAAGTATGTCAAAAGAACCAGCAAAGAGGGCAGAGGAAAAGCACACTTATCATTATATGCCTACAGATTAGAATCTGACCTGTTCCCTAGCGCTAAATGGCCCTTTTGGCCTCCCCCCTACCTACATGTCTCCCCATCGTGTGATGTTTGGGGGGGGGGGGGTGGTAAGGAGGCCTAGCTAACGGCTACTGACTGGTTCAAGTAAGCTCAGTTTTGTTCGACGCCCCGCCAAATTCCCCGACTCGATAGGCAGGAATAACAGATTATTTCAAAATTAAATAAAGAAATCAAAGTTACAGGAATGAGGGTTGTTTATTCTTGACAATATATATATATATATATATATATATATATATATATATATATATATATATATATATATATATATATATATATATATATATATATATATATAATATATATATATATATATATATATATATATATATATATATATATATATATATATATATATATATATATATATACATATATATATATATATATATATATATATATATATATATATATATATATATATATATATATATTATATATATATATATATATATATATATATATATATATATATATATATATATATATATATATATATATATATATATATATATATATATATATATATATATATATATATATATATATATATATACGTATGCAAATTAACCGAAAAACACTCTAGCTTAAACAAGAGAAAATGGCAAAGAGAAAGGAGGTATTTATGGCCTAATTAAATTCTTATCAGTTGCATTTTTCCCCGCAAAAGAGAAGGCTGGAGATTACGCTCATTATCCCAAAGAGTAATTAATCAGGGATTTTTCGGGGAAGGAAGAGAAACTGGAGGATCTAAATTCAGAGGAGAGGGGATTTTTCTCTCCCTGATATGATTGCTTTATCTACAAACCAAAAATAAAACTGAAAAAGCAATGCAGTTTCTAATCACCTTCTCACAGATGCATGACTAAGAAGCGTTTCTGCCCTTGCAACCAATTCATGTCTATGAATATCTCATGGAAATATATCAGCGACAGAAAAGCTATTATCATGAAATTATAAACAAGAATATCAGAATCAATTAAAAATAAAATTTTTCCTTAACTTCATTCAGTTTAATATTACCAACTCATTATTATGAGGACAAATTATGATGTTTTTTCCTTAAAAATGCATAACTTTAATTCCAGGTCTGAGTTTACTTGAAAAAGTAAAGTATTTCACGCACGTGTATCCAGATGTATGCAGACATATTC
Source organism: Macrobrachium rosenbergii (assembly GCA_039081455.1). Classification (NCBI taxonomy): domain Eukaryota; kingdom Metazoa; phylum Arthropoda; class Malacostraca; order Decapoda; family Palaemonidae; genus Macrobrachium; species Macrobrachium rosenbergii. The sequence continues at coordinate 35,670 of JANJGK010006538.1, forward strand.
ATTTAGTCCTTAATCACCAATTTACGGTATATTCTGCAAAAGGGCCCGAACTCCTAATACGGTCAATATGTTTTGCTATTTAATTTTCCACTATATTATAGTTATAAATATTATTCCTTTCACTCTAGTTTTCTCTTAAATATTTATACTGATCCGGTGACAAAAGGAGATGCCATAATGCACTTTGTTTCTCTGTATACTAGGTTTTTTATCGAAGCAGATTCCAATAAGCTCATGGAGCTAGCCAAAAATAAGCCTGTTGACAATAACAAGGGATGATAATTAATTTTGCGTCATAATGAAACATGAAATTCCTCAGCTGGGAAAATGGAATTGAAATACAAACTTCTGAGTTAATGATTTCAATAAACAAATAGATTCTTTCAATCATAATTTCAGAGAGGCAGCGATCCTCAAAGAATACCACCTTTAAGTCTTTGAAACCAGTAAGGGAGAAACTCTCAGTACATGCTTTTATAAATTCATCTTTTAATTTGTTAATTTATTTTTGCTTTTTTTGATAAGTGATCTCTTCTTTCTGCATTTCCCGTTACCTTCTGTTACTCTTTCTAATGAACATCATATTCTTTGGAAGTATGAATTTCAAGTCATTAGCCCCTTGTTCCTCTCAATAATAATAATAATAATAATAATAATAATAATAATAATAATAATAATAATAATAATATTAAAAAGGATGGCTGTAGTATGCGAATTTATCTTATATAGTGTCTTTCTATCTTCCTTATGATTCGCTTTTCAGGCTCAGCGATGTTAGTCACTAATTGGTCGATATTCATGTTGGAAAAGGATAGTGTGCGGAATATGGGAAGTCTTTTATTAAAATATCCAATCAGAAATCGTTCGTCTGGGTTCAGGTTCTGTTCTACGTACCGTCGACATGTTTCGACCAGCTCGTTGGTCATCCTCTGGACGTGGTTGCAGAAGGTCTGAAGAAACGAGGTGCTCGGGTTGGTATCTATAGGGGGGGGTCTTGATCGGTACTGAATTATGATTGGCTGCCCGGGGCATGTACCCTCGGGCGGAGCCTACTTATCCAAGTCGATGTTCGGTTTTCGTCTTGCGT
>JANJGK010006539.1:0-36748 GCA_039081455.1 Macrobrachium rosenbergii
CAGGAAAACTAAGGAAAGCACACAGGACATTAATCCACTGCGCACCACCATCTATAATGCAGCGTCTATTCAATGTGCTACCAGCTCATCTGAGAAACATATCAGGTGTGAGCGTAGATGTGTTTAAGAATAAGCTCGACAAATATTTAAGATGCATCCCAGGCCATCCAAGACTGGAAGATGCAAAATATACCGGAAGATGCATTAGCAATTCTCTGGTAGACGTCAGAGGTGCCTCACACTGAGGTACCTGGGGCAACCCGAACGAACTGTAAGGTCTGTGAAGAGAAATAGGAAGAGAAGTGGCACAGGGCAGGAAGGGAGGTCACGCCCCTCCCTTTCAGTCCTTAGCTACTTTTCCTCCCACCACCCCTCTCTCTCTCTCTCTCTCTCTCTCTCCTCTCTCTCTCTCTCTCTCTCTCTCTCTCTCTCTCTCTCTGTTTTACAAAAGCTATAGAATTAATTTTTTATATATATAATCTAGGCCTCATTTCCATTGACTGCATATCAATTTCTTCATTCTCAGTAAACATTATCGGCCTCAATGACCTTAGTCGTCGTGGTGCCAGAGAATATTAAACCTATTAATTACTCGATTTTTCAGTGGCGCATTTAAGTGTTTGACTTAATGTGCATTTAACTGCTTGACATAATAGCACTGTCTTGCCTGATGGTTAAAAGGTTAGAGAGAACTTCGAACAATTGCGCGTTGTTGCTCACCGGAATTGCAGTAAACGAGATGGAGACTTCAACAGTAAGGAGAGAAAATCAGTTATCTTTCTGCCTCCTGTCATACTGGAAGAAGACAGAACCTGACTGCATTGTATTTTATGAATGAATCGAGTTGACGTTTCATCTCGAGAACTGAATAAAATACGCGGATGGAATTGTAAGTTACTGTTGAGTGACACAAGCTCGACAGAGAATAGAGAGCTGATGATACACATTGCCATTATACACAAACCGAACCTGTAAACCAGTCCCCTACCTAGTTCCAAAATTGGTTTACACCGAAGGAAGTGCTCCTCTCTCTCTCTCTCTCTCTCTCTCTCTCTCTCTCTCTCTCTCTGGGAGAAATATAGTGTGCCGGTTAATGTATAGATTGTATTCCCTGTTAAATGCTTATTGTACATAGGCACCAGCGGATCCGTGGTGGGGGCGCACCTGGGCGGGTGCCCCCACCCTACCCATGAAAAATTATGCTAAAATAATAGTATTGAAGAGTTAGATAATATAAATAATAAATATAGAAATGGAAAAACTAAAAAATCGATAAAAAATACACACACACACACACACACACACACATATATATATATATATATATATATATATATATATATATATATATATATATATATATATATATATATGTGTGTGTGTGTGTGTGTGTGTGTGTGTGTGTGTATATATGATATATGAAAATTGGTGGGCTCTCCCTAAAATTTCTCTGGATCCGCTAGTGTACATGGGGTGTTCTTCGAGTAAAATTTCATTCCAAATGTTCCGTTGGTAATCTTGTCCTTATTAGTTTATTAAATGTAGCGAGTTGGTAGCCATTAAATCCAATTTTTTTTTTTTTAGTTAATCTCTCTCTCTCTCTCTCTCTCTCTCTCTCTCTCTCTCTCTCTCTCTCTCTCTCTCTCTCTCTCTCTCTCTCTCTCTATACTGTCCTGTCCTGAGTGTCCCTTCTTCCAGACTTGCCATCTGGTCTATATCTTTATTTGTACAAAACATTTCCATTACAATTTCCCGACCATTCCTAATGGTCTTCATCCTAATCCTGCCATACTTGCTTCATTTCTGATTAGGATAATACTCTTGAGATTTGGGCTGAAGTTTCCTGTGTTGCCACTGGACCAAAGGGCAGGACCGAATCATCTGGGTCATAGAGTAAGCCATGAAGTGTTCAGCGTCTGATTGGATGACCTTCAACTCTGGAAATTGCAGAGAAGGCCCAGAATGCCCTGGAGGTAACACGCTGCTGCTTGCAGCCGGCATGGGAGTAGCAGAAGTAGTGGTAGTGGGCTTGCTGAGGCCCTCTGTACTCTGACCAACCAACAGAGATGTAAGAAACGCGCTGCAAGGGATATTGTGTGTAATAATTCATCTCCCCATGTGTGAAATTGATCATTTTTCACTGGACGAAGTTTGTGTGAAGTTTATCTAGAGAAATCGTGGGGACAGAGGTTCATTATCACGTCTGAATTTAGTTGTGGAAATAAGAAAGGCTAAAGGAAAGAAGCTGTATAGTTGGTTCAGAGACAAAGTAAAAGGCAGAAAGTAATGCAGCTGGTACCACCATCTGTTGTAGCTCATTCCATCTGAAGACGTTTATTTGGCGTGTTTTCAATCATGGTGTTTTCTATCCTGCGCAGGTGATGTGATGATGGCCTGCCTGCTACCTCAGTAGTTTTCGAGAGACTTGTTTACCTCAGGGTCCTCGGCAGTCGTTTGAAAGTTGTTAATTATTGCTCCAGCAATCCTTTTTGGGGATTTTATTGTGTACTGGAGCTGACGAGGTGCGTAGATAATATTTTTAACTCTTGTACGCATACTCACCTGCTAATGTTGAATGATAATAGAAATCCTTCCTTTCGATATTCGGCCTTGTTCTTGGCTCTGAACTGATTTGAATAGACGCTATAAACACAATTACAACTGGTTTTTGCCTTGATACTGGTTCCTGATAACGCTCGAATTCTACTCTAGACAGCCTTTCATTCTGGGTGCTTCTTCTTACCAGCTGATAGTCCGAATAATACCGAATCATTGTGAGGAGGGGGACAAGAGGACATTCTTAGGTTCTTTGTGAGTCTGTTCTTGCAGCATGCCATTATTTATGTGCTGTGTAAGACTGCTCCTGTTTGGTCTTGTTTCGCTGCCGCATTTAATCTGGAGGATTCTGTAATAGTGTATTTATTTATGTATTTATTTTGCTCTAGAACCACCCGATTCACACGCACATTTGAACTGTAGACTCATCAAATCGTTCTTTCATTTTTCGTAGCTGGTTGCTCTCGCAAGAAAAGATTGTTCCAGGTCAGATTCTGATTGACATTTTGATGACCTTCAATGCAAGATTTTGCATTTCGAAACCTCTCATGAGTGGGTAGTGTCAACTTGAACGTAGATTGGTGTTTGTGGTGGCATCCCTCATTGGTCTCTTGGTACTGAATGATATTTGCTGGTTTCCCTTTTTCTCCTTTCAGTTGTATCTTCATTCCGAATTGTCTTCAGTGATGCCCAGCTGGTGGAAGCTTGTAGTTCACCCTTTAATTGGAAGGGTGGTGGGACATTTATAGTTCATGCCGTTCCTTATGTACGGTGCTCTTAACTTTTTCCTGCAACAAATAAAGAATCGGAATTATCATCGAGATAGAGAGCTTATTAGCACCATGATGAAGGGTGGGGGGTGGGAGCTGGGGGCGGTGAATAGTTCCAGAGCGCTTCCAGACACTATAGGCATTCTCGCTCCCTCACACACACACACACACACACGGGTTTGAGAAAATGACAGTTTGAATTGAGAGAAAGGACCCCCAAGGTACTGAAAAGTCGAGGTCTTCATCCCAGGGAAACAGGAATGGACAAAGTAGCAGCAGGGTGCATAGACAACAAGGTCCTCGTAACTTGAACCATTATGTCGCAGAAGTCTTGTCTGTTGTAAATAATGTTTGTTTTTGACGCGTCCAGTCAGCTGTGGAATAAATCTATTGTCCATTCGTACTGCAAATAAAAGCATATTATACTTTTATACGGTATGTATCGGTGTGCAGCGCGAAAGCCTCATTGGTAACTTAAGTATACTCTGTTTATGTATGTCAAGGATTATGGTAACTCTAGGCTTACGCAGTTAGGATCATCGTTGTTAGTAGGCTTCTTCGAGTGGCTAGTTCTCCGTCCAGTTGTAAACAGTCATCATTCAAAAGTAAAAACTATTCCCTAATACCTATAGATACAGGTAGGTTAGTGAAAACAAAACCAGGTGGAACGCACCACGTTTGTTATCAGTTTTACTTGTAAAGACGGGGCATTACAAATTGTATTCATTTTTGTACCATTGATAATTCATGGTTTGTCATCATGTTGGCCGTTGCCTTGAAAACTTAGAAAAGAAAAAATCATATTCATCCACTTTTTCATTCACCCAGAAATCATGTGTGATTGGGGCCACTGCAATACACTGAAGCTTGGGCGATAGTTATGTGATGGCATAGTCTCTCTCTCTCTCTCTCTCTCTCTCTCTCTCTCTCTCTCTCTCTCTCTCTTATGTTTCCTGTAAAACAAATGAAAAGTCCATTTTATTGTCAAATTTACCCATTCAAATCCCGATATAGAACCTTCAAACATCTGAGGTTTCATTTAGATGTGGGCGATAAAGAATTTTGATGTTTGTGGACGTGTGTTTTCTAAAAGATTCCCTTTGTATTTGTTTTTCCTTTTAGAAGACGCTTGGCAGCGCCTGCAGTTGGTGTGCAGTGAATACTGTAGGTTGTACACAACTCTGACTCGAGCCGGGCATTCGTGAACTGTATCCAGTGATAAAGGTTCTCGCCAGCTTTTAATCCTCCAGTTTCCTCTCGATGTTTCTCGCCCTCACTCTTAAAATATTGTTCATCATTTTAAATACAAGTTTGTTACCACTTTTTTGCTTTGTTCTTGTTCTCAGATCATTCTCTTTTTCTTTTCAGTATCCATTTTCTCAAGACTGAAACTAACTCTCCTTCTCTGGCCAAAAGCGTCCTTTCCTTCCCAGACTCTCGGACTTACTGAAACTCTCTACAACACTTTCTTTTACTGTCCTTCTCTCGTAGTCTGTGCTGATATCCTCTTTATTTTCTGTTTTAAATTCTCTTACTCCTCAGCATGTTTGTGTTTGTTACGGGATGCACAGGTGAAAGAGCCCGTGCTGGCAATGGCCAGCTTAGTCTAGTTCATTGTTGTATAGTGGCGGATTCACTGAGAATAAGAACAGCTGACATAAACGTTGTTCGTTCTCGTCAAATTATGTCATCAAAACGGGAATGTGTCTCCAAGGTTATCATAAAATAATCTCTCTCTCTCTCTCTCTCTTTGGACCTAAAATTGTATTATTATCGACTATTCCCTTACTTGTAAATCCCGTCAAGAGCAGCAGAGAGTCGTGAGATGTTTGGTGAAAAAAGTGGAAAACACTGAAGATGCAGCTGCCAGACCAGAGGGAAGGGGAGATCTGTGGCATCTGTTTCTCCTGACATTGCCTCTTCATGTTCGTGCGTCCAGTGGTTTCTGGAACTGCCCCGAGGGTCTGGAAGATGAAAAGGAGGAGACATCAAATCAAGGCAAAGTGGGACTTCCAGGAATTGACTGTTGTCTCTTTTACCCGGTCCCTTATTTGTAAAAGGATATCGAAGGCATAACTCACAGTAAATGAGTCTCTCTCTCTCTCTCTCTCTCTCTCTCTCTCTCTCTCTCTCTCTCTCTCTCAGCCAATCAGGAGTCGTTTTCACCTCCTCTGTTCGAAGAGAGTTTCTTGGACCCTTGTGATTGGCCTAAGGCAGTCTGGTAGCCTGGTAGGTTTTTAGTCAGATCGTAGCTTGAACTCCGTTCAGACATGTTTGTTTGTCCTCAGTCAACATTCCAGTGCCGTTTTATTAAGGCGAGTTAATTTACTGAGGTTAAGAATGAGTACTCCGTGAATATGGACACCTCTGAATCAGAGTTTCATGGTCGTCTAGAAGTTTGTGATTCGTCACAGGCTACGTTAGAGGTGTGTCACGCCGTGGAAGACTTGTAAACGTTGCTTTCCAAAGGCTTCCGCTGAGGCATTTTATCTGTATACGAGGGGACCTGTTAGTAGGGTATAGTACCACTGAACTGTTAAACTACTTGCGTTTGCAATAGATAAATGCTAGAGCATCAGAACCCAAGACTAGGCCTAAAGTAGATTGCCAGTGTAGCGTAAATCAAGTCAGGCGCTCATTCATGTTGTTGTGTCTCCGGTTATGTTCAGTTCTGAACTTGAAGAACGGTGCTTTATTGCAGTGGACATGGAACCAATATATTGTGAATGAAGATGGACTCAGTTCACAGTGTATTGATTTTGAATACAATGCAATAAAGCCGAAAATGCTGATGCAATGACGAATTTTCCACACAGACATAGACTATGGGTTTGTGGTACCTCACTGTAACCTAGTGCACTAAACCTATCTCGCAATGTCTTGTAGTATTTTTCTTGTGTGGGGGAGGGGATGAGAACGGCAAGATCATTAATTAATTGTTTAGGATTTAAAAAGGCTAATCCTCCTCGTCGCCCATCCGGATTGTTCTTTGTACCAAGAGGGTCTGGGATTCAATTAGGAAAACTGTGGCCAAACCCAACTTTGCTTTTCTGACAGAAAGACGACAGCTGCGCAGAGAAAGTACCATTTTATTTAAGCAGAGTTAGTAGTCAATCATTGCCATCATTACCCATCGTGGCCCTCAGTTTAGAAAGAATTTTTTTCTGGCGCAGGAGTAGGAGGAGGAGGAGGAGGATGATGTATTGCACAGGTCAAAAACTGTTTTAACTTTGTTGTCAAGTTTGAAGATATTTCAGCGCGAGGTTCCTTGTCCTGTTTCAAGAAACTGCCTTCTGTAGAGTAGGTTAGGTTCCTTCATAAAGGCTACTCCTTCTTTGTTACTATTCAGTGGAGAAGAAGGTGATGGCCTTTTGCAGACGGGGGGCCCCGCGGGGGGGGGGGATCTTATCCGTACGAGTACCCTCTGAGTCTCGAAATGTTCTCTGTTAATAAGAAAGGTCGGATTTCCAATCAGGTGAAGATGTCATGATGGCAGTAAAACGAGGCAAGTGAAGCAGGAGTCAAAATGGTATCACAAGTTCCTATCTCTACTTTAGCGAAGAAAATCCACGTTTTTCTTTTTATTTTAATGGGCAAACAATCTGTGGAAGCCTGAATGCTGTTGTCATCACAAAGTGATTTGTTAATTGGAGCTTCCGAAGTTTATTCAAAGCAGTGATGGAAGTATGTATTTTGAAAATGAACGAGCACACTAAGGCTGTTTCCAGAAGCCCTGTGGTTTGGGGGAGGGGGGGGTGGGTCGTTGTTGAGAGGAAGATGCTAGAGTCTGGAAGTCTCGTAAAAATCCATATTTTTTTTTTATTTGAACGGTTTCTCGAAATACATAACTAACTTATGTGACAAGTCTGAAAATGGCATAACTTTGTCCAATACAACACGTGACATTGCTCGTGAAATACATTCATAGCCTTTAGGAATAATGAATATTTTGAATGTGAAATGTTCTTGAGCGGGTTATACATAATCATCGATCAAAATATAGTGAATTCTAGAATGAACATGTAGTGTACAAAGCTTCGAATTCATTTAACAGAAATACCGGTCAATTGAATTTAAGTTCCAGTGCGATGTGAGGTTCATACTGCGATCCCCTCTTCGTTGTCAGATTTCCAATTTCAACTGCATTTTATTCACCCCCGGGGAAAACCAGGTTGTGCATGACAGAGAGAGAGAGAAGAGATATGGGAAAACTCAATAATGAAACATTAAGACTGGCAGCCTTATTCCCAAAGACTGAGGTATTACCAGGGAGAGAATTTTATTTTAAGATTTTTTTTAGTGAAGCTTATCTACAAATGAGCAATTCAGAGAACAGGATTCATAGCACACACTTGCTCCAACGATTCCAAATGGCTCGTTTTCTATTGACTTTTCCGGGAATTTCGACTCTGTCCCCATTTGCTCGCTCGACCTAAAAGTAGTAGATCATCTTGCCCCACGATTCACAAGGCTGCTCATGATATTATGATTTTCAAGATTTTCCGACAATGGTGCATTGGCTGGTGACTGGGCTTAGACGTATCAACTGGACGAAAATACTGAACCTACCTTTCTAATCAGCTTATCACAGAGCCTTGTATTTTGCTCTGTATTATGCACCTTGTTTACTTTGTTTGGTTTTATGCACAGCCTTCCACAGGGATAATTCCCTCTCTGGCGGCCCCTTGTACGTTTTCAAAATAAGGTGCTTCTTATATTTTGTAATTGTCTTTCAGTGTTTTCTCGTCAGTATCGTAGCTCCTGCAGAATAGGAGAGTCTTTAGTTCCTTTTTAAATTTGCTTTCTTCTTGTGTGCTCTTCACTTCAGGCGGTGTTCTGTTGTATAGTCTTGGTGCGCAGTGTACAAATGCTTTCTCACCTGACTTACAATTTGTTCTAGGTTCAAATAGCCTATACACTCTAAAAAATTAAGGGTATAATAGGGGTAGAAAAAGGGTATTTCTAGTGATTAAAACAGCTTACCCCATCGGGGTATATAAGAACTATAATATACCCTGTAAAATATACCCTATCAGGGGTATAACATATACTTGTGATACCCTTACTTAGGGGTGTATCGTAGGTAAAGAATACCATCATTGCAGGTTATTCTATACGATATATGTACCCGGGTATATAAATTATATAATTACTATATTAATGCAATACACCCTTAGGTGTAGTTATGCTTACAGTACATAAAATCATAAGGTCAATGATTTTAAAAGTTTGGTTTATCAATTTATTATTTTCATCGCACTTGAAAATCAAAAGTATTAGTGATGAAGGTGGGTGGCGGATGAGGGGAGGAATGTGATCTGCGGCTGCGCTGCGCCTATACGAGAGACAGAACTTGCAGAAGTGTTGTTTGGGCGGTAGGAGGGAGGCACGTTACATGTTTTGAAATACTGGCGCCACACTGTCTGGGATACACTGGCAGCCATTTTTCTTCGGAGAATTAAAGTTTTTTTTATAATATTTTGCTTGGAAAAGTTCGTTCCTATATGTTGAAATCAACACTTATTAAGTTTCACCGAAAAAATACTGTCCCAGAATTCTTTAAAACTTCAAATATTGCTCAATAACCACACCTCACCTCCACCAACCACACCTCACCTCCACCACACGCACGTAACACCGCTGGACTGAAATGTTGAGTGAATCACTTGAGTCTTGAGAGCAGTGACAAGACAGCAAATGCATAAGACACGACAAACTATACTAATACGTATGTCTGTGTAATATATATACTGTATATATATATATATATATATATATATATATATATATATATATATATATATATATATATATATATATATATTTATATGGATATATATATGGATATATATAACTGCGATTGTGTAAACAAGTGAGTCTTGGCAACGATATAATTGCCAAGTACTACATTTGTAGCATACCAACTTGCTGCAAAGTTATCAATAACTCAAAACTAATATATTATTAGTAACATTTTTGTTGCGTTACACTATCAGTGTAACAATATGGTTATTTGATAAAGAGTAAAAGTTCATTTCATGACATAATCAGATATACTTCCGAAGCCCATTTTGAGACCAAATGTAAAGAGGGTATAATCTTCACCAAAAATACCCTGCCTATCCATTGAGGGGGGTATTTCTGAGCATTAGGGTGTATTAACTTATGTATAAACCTTAGCTCAAACGTTATACCCTTTCTCTACCTTGAACTTTTTACAGTGTATATATCACCTCTATCATAGATAGCCTTTCGTATTTGCGGTGTGCATTTGATGATGCTGTGTTTGTATTTGTCATCTTTGGCTGTCATTTCCTTTACAATTTTCAGGTCGTCATTTTCAGAGATGAGGTTATTTATCCATGGATTTTTCTTTACAATTTTAGCGACAATGTCATCTTCGTCCTTCGGGACATAGGCTACTTTTATTTTGGGTTTAAGTTTATCCTTCTCGTTTACTGATATATTGCTGATTTCCTGAATCTCCATTTTTGCCTTCTATATGTAAAGGGAATTTTAAACCAAACTACAAGTGTGTGGCTGTTCTAGGTAGTGAAAGGTAGGCTATTTGTTGAAATAAGTCATTGAATCCTTTTACTTAAGCTTTGGCGATCAGAGGTCGCTTGAATAAGTGTTCCTCCTCCTCCTCCTCCTCCTCCTCCTCCTCCTCCTCCTCCTCCTCCTCCTCCTCCTCCTCCTCCTCCTCCTCCTCCTCCGTCTGGATGGATGCGGATGAGTCGAGCGAATCCTGTGTCTTTCTTTGCTATGACCTGAAGTTCCTGCCTTAACTGACATTATTAAGGAAGATTCTTTGTTTCCAGCCAGCTTGAAATGACCACACTGCGAATGCTGGTGCCATCCAAGCTTTTATATATAGAGTGTTTGGTCATGAGCATGGGGGTATATTTATCGGTTATTAGAAAAATTTGCTGCTTATTTCATGGGTGGTGTAAAAAAGAAAGTCATTGCTAATGTTGATAGCATATATGTAAATTAGTGTTTTGAGTATCCTTATACTGTAGTACATTGTGATGCAGGTATACTGGCGGTGTAGTACGCATGCCTGCTGGGGAGAGGCCTCTTGAGGAATATGGAACATTAACAGTTCTTATTCATCTTGGTTGCCTGCAAGTCAGGTTGCGTTATTAGGCTACTGCACCCCATAAATACTGTAGGTGTTCCCACTTGACAGTCACCTTCGTATCTGGAAAATTTAGACTCTCTCTCTCTCTCTCACACACACACACACAGGAATTACTGTAATTTGCGGACTGGATTTGTTGTAAGTACTTAGTGGGTTAAAATGCCTGTTTTTGGCTGAAACAAGAGGTCTTGAACTGATGCACGAGCCAGCGTTAAATCTGAATGGTTGTCACTGCATCACTCAAAAACTGTTTAGTTTATCGTGTTGCATTTAGTGACAGAATCCAGCGGGAATTTTAACAAAAGTAGACAGCTTATAAGGCCTTTTTAAAATCTGCCATTCAATAGACTTTTTGCGTTGGTTTCAAAGGACATGGCATGACAGAGGCCCAGTCATCGTTGACGCAAAGTCAGCCAGACATTCCAGTCATTTTGAGGCTCCATTATTAAGGAAGTCGAAGCTCGAAAAAGTGTGTGGCCACTATTACAAAAGACTGCAACCTTTATAGGACATTCATGATGGTGCAAATATGACACGGGTCAGAAGAATAATAGGGCCATTGTTCACTAAACCACACTGAAAGCGTCCCAGCGCTATTTGAATGCGTTGAAGTCATTCCTTTCCTCTCATCATGCCGCAAAATAAATTAGCAAATTTTCAATATAAGTTAGCGACGTATCTCGGATCATTCGTCAATACAGCCTAGTTAGTTAATACATTGGTATTCCTTCAATTCCTCATAGAATTCTGTGTGTGCCATCAATCAATTATATGAATGCTGATTTCTGCTAATTTTGGCTTCGTTTGCTGATGAGGAACGGTGCCTCGGACATATTTACAGTGACTGTCTGTCTGTAACTGTAGAGTGGTGTGTGTTGTGGTTACCTGTAGGCCTCTTTCTTTACCTGTCATCGATGATACCACCGAAGGAAGGAAGGAAAGCGGTATGAGGACAGATGAGGAAGGACGGACCCACTCATCATTTGTCACACAGGCTACTCGTGCCTGCAGACTCGAAGAATGAGAAGGTGTACTCCATGACGGTGGTCTAATCTACGCTATCCCAACTCTCAGACAAGAAGAATTCATTATCGATAGAGCCAGAGTTTCAGCAGACGTAGCATGCATTTACTGTAGAATACCAGACCCCAAGCTACGGGCTGTGCTAGAATATGTGGCATGCTGGAAGGATCGTCACCATTATGTAGACTTAGATGAGAATGTAAGTTTACTTCTGAACATGACGAATGCCATGAACTGATGACACGCAGACGCAGGAGAGAGAGCCATTCAGTACAGATGTGAGGGTCCTCTCCCAAGTAGTTTTCAAGCTAAGTCAGTTATGATCCCAGTTACTGCTAAGAACAGAAGGTACTACTCGATTTTATTACGAGAGGAAGTCGATATATCAATATAGGTGTTATTTTAAACCAAGCAAAGCATGTAGGTAGGGGCTGGAATTCAAGTTTGAGGATGGTTGGTCAATACATAATACAACATTTTGAATGAAACGCTTCAGGTCTGTTGAAGCAAGAGCTTGGGCTTGTTCTGTTCATTTTATGTAAACATACCAAAGCTGAATCGAGATGAATGTATGTAAGTAGATAGTTAAAGAATTCATATGACTACATCTGACGAGTCAAGAGGAGACATGTAATGTTCTGATAAGCAGGGTTCAGTCACGCTTTAGTCTTGAAACGCAAAGAGATCTCCAGCAGGTGCCATCTTAGCCGTGAAAGAGTTTTCCAGTTTTAAATGATCGCCCTAATTTTCAATGCTTCTTGGTCTTTACAAGGAGTGAAACGTGGACCGGATACTGCAACGTTTTATGCTGAATGACTCTATTTGTCTGTGACGCTCCTCGATTTGGTTGCAAAGGGGAATGGGGAAAAGATTCGGCTGGCTTGCGAGAGAGAGAGAGAGAGAGAGAGAGAGAGAGAGAGAGAGAGAGAGAGAGAGAGAGAGAGAGAGAGAGAGAGAGGTGAAGCCACCTGATAAATGCTATAATTATCTAGTTGACAACTCTCACTCTCTGGGAGTCACTACAGATGCCCTGTTGGTGTGGATACGAGTTCGATTCAGTTTTCCTACGGCATCAGTAAGCTAGATGCTACGACGCCAGTTTTAATTATCATACATCTCTCTCTCTCTCTCTCTCTCTCTCTCTCTCTCTCTCTCTCTCTCAAGCCGACTGTGGATGACCTAGGGCTTCTCATCATGCAATTTTGGCACCTTAAACAGGTTAGCGCGAATATACTAAAATTACAGCAGATTTGGCAGATGAAGAAGAAGCTGAGAGAGAGAGAGAGAGAGAGAGAGAGAGAGAGAGAGAGAGAGAGAGAGAGAGAGAGAGAGAGAGAGAGGACGGGTGACAGTAATTGGTTCCCTGAACGCGTCACAGGGACATCTTGACCAATCGAGTTCCTTTTGAGTCCTGTGGGAGGAGTGATGATGTGGGCGGAGCCATGCTACTTTTCGGTTAGGCCAGTCCGTAGAGAGAGAGAGAGAGAGAGAGAGAGAGAGAGAGAGAGAGAGAGAGAGAGAGAGAGAGAGAAGGCATTCTAGTCAAGTTACCATGTTGACGACTGTCGCGTATCCCAGCGCTTAGTAATCGTAAAGACTTGTTAATTTGTAGCCACAAGGCTGTATTTATTTATGTTGGACTTGTCCTGCTTATTAAATGAGTTTATGTAAGAGAGGAAGCCCATCAAAGGCCCCAGCGCTTGGCCTCTGGCCTCAATTCCACACATTCCATTCAAAGAAGCGAGTTACTGAAACAGGAATGATTTGAGTCCAAGCAAAGCGCAAAGGTGGTCGAATTCACCGTAACGGACGGCTGGCAAATGCATAAGACAGTATTTTGGGCAGAACGCTGCAGGGATTCCCAACAAAGTGCGTGGATGTGTTCTGCTAGGTTTATACAATTATACCAAAACCAAATCGAGGTGATACTATATACTTGAAGAGGTTATCTATTAGATGGTTCATAAAGATATAATACTACATTTCAAGTGTTGAGTGAAAGGAGTATTCTTACGCCGAGAGTTTATTCTTGCAACTTAAGCGTTTTCCAGCTATAACTGTTTTGACTAATGATAATGATTTTTTGCCTTGACCATGGGTGAAACGTGGATTGAAATAGAACTGGTAATGTTACTGATCATTTGGTATAACCTGTTAAGCCAAAAATGACGTTCATGCTTGATCAGCTTCCATTTCTGTGTCACTGACGAATGTATCTATGCCGGATGACAATGACCTCGTTTGATCTTTGGAATCGCTTGTGAGTCTCCAGGTTCTTGAGCACACTGAATTGAGCATCAAAAGAGAGAGAGAGAGAGAGAGAGAGAGAGAGAGAGAGAGAGAGAGAGAGAGAGAGAGAGAGAGAGAGATTGGGACTGTCAGGCAAAGGAAAGATCTGAAGAAAATGGTTAGGATTTATTGAGAGAGTTTCATCATTGACGCAGCTTTGTCGTTTGAACGTGAAATGTTGTACTGCACAGTTTCCTTTCATTACATGTCATCATGACTGTTGTCGAGTAGTCGAAATAAAGCTGTTAAATGTTGACGTGCTGGATTTCAGGAATGTCTGAAGAAGTACGTACAGTACTTCCAGAAGGAAATGACACGCTGCTCACAATTCGTTTGGAGCGGGTCAGTCGGGCTTCTTTTAACATCAGAAATTGGTAACAGTAATGCACTGCTAATAATATTCAATTAATGTAATGTATTTAAATATTTCTGATATTTTGTTAAACACACGACCCTTGTCGTGTGTTATGAAGAGGGCAATTCAGTGGTTTTCATTGCCCCGAAAGCTACAGAACTTGAGGAATCAAATGGAACAATTCCCTTGTAATCTTATTTGCGTCAAACCTTTTTCCTAATAAGTAATTAATGTAGAGAAATTTGTGTTTACCTGCTTCTGTGTGGCAAATTAGTATCGAGAGGTCAATAAGCAAATTGATTACAGACTTAGGGATTTATGATCTCGAAATCAACGCGGTGCATTAGGATGGTCACTGAATTGGAATGACGAAATTGTTGTGTAAGGAAAATAGAAAGTTAACAAGTATTCTATGACTGTTGCAAAAGGACTGGCTATCTGAATTAGTAAACTTCGATTTAGCTGAAAGGTAAATGTTTATACATGTCCGGTGAGTGCCTATCGATATAACGCAGATACGACAATTTCGATGACAAAACTCGTTCGTCCATGTTTGAAGAAATCAGTTTTGGTGTTCTAATTGTTTTTATGGAAACGAACTGGGTTGCACCAAATCGGCTTAATAGATGTACTGAAACGACTTCCCTTTGTACCAAAATGGAGGAGGAGGAACCAGGAACTACTTGAACATCAAAATATGTAACTGACGCCTTGGCAGATTGCTGCTATCCAGCCAGCCTCCATGAACTCTGTCATTTTTTTCTTTGTCTCTTTAAAAATTTAGAAACAAAAAAAAAAAAAGGGGGGGGGGGGATTCTGTCGATCTCTCGGGGTTGGATACAAGTGAAAAAATATTTACATTCAGTAAAAGATCCCATAAATAATTTTTGATAATAAACACTGACATTACTGAAGGTTTTATACATAGTTATTATGTGAAGGTACGAACCTTGAAATAGGAATAGGCTCACAGATATGTAAGGACTGAAGTCTAAACTTTGTACCAGAAGTATCATCTTCAATATTCAATGACAGGCTCAGGAACATTCTTGTAAACCTAATTCCTTTCAAGATCTGACTCAGATTTCATACAGAATATTAGGTCTGTCGTACTGAGTACGTTTTATGTAGTTATTCATCCTGTGCCTCTGATCTCTTTACAAAACCTGTCTATGAAAGTGAGGTAGGCAAGGTACTTCCATGTAAAGTGCACTGAATGGGATATTAATTGGTTTCCGAAGTTCATGAATGTTGTTCCTTATGAAGGTGTCTCTGCCATTCGTTGCCTGATCAACCAGAGGCAGAGAGAGAGAGAGAGAGACCTGCATCAGTAAAAGAGTCCCAGCATCCGGCTGTTGAGACAGCGTCTCAATGCCCTCTGCTCTCCCTCACTATCCATCATATTGGCTAGGAGGTACATCCCTAATTAATTCATTTCTAATACTATTATTGCATGCGACAATCTAACTACCATTATTGCTCAGCGATCGAAGGTAAATTGAGTAAACAGTCCTCCGTCTGGGATGATGTGATTGAATCAGCTGAATCTCGTATCTTGGCTGTGATTTAGAGTTCCTGGGGTAGCTGCTGACGTCATTAAGGAAGAACCTTTTTTTTTATTGGCAGTTTAAAAGGACAATGCAGTGAAAGGTGGTTCAATTCGATCTTTTATATATTGTTCATTGTAGTGAGTGGTGAGGGAAATCAGGCAAATATTATTGCAGTAAAGTATTTAAGATGAAAAATACCCTGGAACTTTATTCTAGATGGTTAAACAGGAATGCCCATTGCTCGTGTTGATACGTGCAAATCCAGTTAGGTGGAAAGAAAGATGGAAAGGTGCTTCCACTTGACAGTCGCCAGTCGGCTTCGAAACTGAAATGTCGGCGCTGACTCTTCGTTGCGGTTCTACTCTTTGTTTCTAGAAGTGCGGTTCTTTTGGGAACCGGATTTATTGCACGTTGTTGGTGGGTTAAACGACTGGCTTGTGGATGAAATGATGAACTAGTGCTTGAGCCGTTATTGCATAAGAGTGGTTTTCAGCGGGAATTTGATACCCTATGATAGGAATGCTTGAAGCCTTTAGGCTCTGTCATTGTTTGTGCATAGCTGACCAGCCATTTTCATCATTCTCTCAGCAGGCTCAATTACCTGGCAGTCAAAGCTTGAAACACCTGCGTGGCCCTGAATAAGAAGGAATAATAGTTTTATAGTGCAGGATATTTTTTTTTTATTGAAGGAGTGGGTGGGCAGTAGAAAACAACCAGGGATTCATTTCTGGAGACTGTCATCGTTAAAAAAGAAGCTTATGCTCCACACTGAATGTAGGTAGCCACTCCCAGGTCAGAGGAACGACAGGGTCACTGTTGACTTCCCAATCTGAAGGCGTTGAGATAATTCCTTCACTCTCATTGCTTCTGACTATAATTTCTCATAATGCTAATATATGTTAACGATGGATCTCGGATAATTCGTCAATGAAGCTTGCATAGTACCTCGCCTTTGCTTTCGTTTGTTATGCAATGCTGGTTCTCGCTGGACGCCTTCGTCTTTCGTCATTTGTTTACAAATGAGGAATTAACTGCACTTCGGCTATGTTGAGTGACAGTCATAATACCGCAGTGTTCCTCACCAGCCATACCCCCCACAGTGGGGTAGTGCTGTCAGTGCACCTCATGCGCGGTACACTGTAGGCATTGCTTAAGGTTCTTCGCAGCGTCCCTTCCATGGCCCCTAGCTGCAACCTCTTTCATTCCTTTTACTGTACCTCCATTCATATTCATATTCTCTCGCTTCCAGCTTGCTTTCCACCCTCTTCTAACAATTATTTCATGGTGCCTCAACTGCAAAAGGTTTTCCTCCTGTTACTTAACCTTTGTGACCTTTCACTCTCAAATTTTCTTTCAGCTCTGAATGACCTCATCATAGGTCCCTCCCAACACTTGGCCTTCGGCCTAAATTGTACATTCTATTCTATGCTATTCTATTCTCGCTAGCCTTACCCATTGTTACCTACAGGATTCTTTATCTGGCGTCACTATTTATCTTTTGACTTGACCTCCTTTCCCAGTCCTTCTTAGGCCAGGCTGTCCGACTCCTCAAACTGTTACTTGTTTGTGTCACTGCAGGGTTTTGTCCAAGTTCCACCATCGGATCCTTGCACTTTGCCGCTTTGTTTTCTGGATCTCTTTATCTTGCTGTCCAACCACTCCAACTCCCTCTTTTTACTGTCTTGAGTGCTTGGCTTGACAGCCTCAATTTCATCGTGTATCATAAATGCAGTAAATTCAATTTACTAATTTCCTTTTTTTATTTATTTTTTTACAAAATAACAAGAGCTGCTCTGTGGACACTAACAATGTAAAACTGTATGGTAGGTGCTGTCACGACCCAAAACATGGCAACTGGGCCATGTTTACATGGTTCACTTGATTTCTCAAAGGGTTAGACATGGAAGCTCACAGATTCAAAATACTTGTGGCTCACGACCACAGGTAGGAGGTTTGTTTGAATGTTACTTGCAAAAAATGACTGGTTACAAGATGTTCTGAAGGGATCTTGGGTCTGTCTTGCAAGGTTTCCTCGCATCAATCCGGAGAAAAGGTGTTTTGGGTGTTGACAAGTTTGACTGCTACAAAAAAAAACTTCCAACTAAGTCTTCCTGCTGTAGTTTCGCCAGTATTAAGGTTTCAGCTGCCTACCCATTATGTAACTCAGTAAACACTACCCTTAAGAGTTTTTGGGACCTTTACTTTAGAATCTTCAAGATGTTACTGATGATTTAGCTGCATTTTTAACGATCTAAAAGTCAGTCATGTATTGTGAATGAAACCATCTTCAAAGTGGAGGACTTTTCTACACAATGACGAGACAGGACCACGTTATTACTGGGCCTCAGCTTTTGATGTGAAACACAAAGTCGGGACGACAGTACTACTGGAATACTTTGGAGCCGTTGGTCGCTGGAGTTGAGTAAAGTCTGCGCCATATTCCTTTTACTGAATTAAAAATCAGGACTACACTATGAATTGAATGCCTTAGTTAAATCAGGACTTCATTATAATGGTATTCCCGTTGATGCTCAGGGCATTTTTACTCAAGTTTTCTACTGAGGTGTTGGGAGTAAAATATTACTGGTTGATATCCAGGACATATCTTTGTAAAAGGTCTATATTTCCTATGATTTCATCAACTTCTGTCCCATTCCTTTAGGTTACCCACTTGGGGCTTGTAGGTTCTTGAAGGGAATAATCGACGAAGCTCGAAGAAAAGGCTCCAGAGAATTTTATTATAACACATGACCAGAGTAGGTTGACGAACAAGAAAAGGCCTTCTTTGGGGAAATGCATGACTCGTGTAGGATAGAATTGGAGATGAAGATGGAGTCGAAAACTACAGATTTAGAGGTTTCTTTCATTATATAAATTCAAAATGTTACAATTCAAGTTTGGGACCTGGTCAAAACAGAATGCAGATAGTGAGATTAAAAGTGAAACTGAAGCTTGTGGAGGACTACCAGTGGCGAGAGCTCTTAGACTACTCTTCAAGTTAATCCGTTTTCACAAAGTAACTTTATCTCAATACTAAAATGAGCTAGGGAGTACATCTCTTTATTACTCATAACTTTATATATTAAATCTTGGCATTTTGAAGCTCCGTAAGACTAGTTCAATTTTCTCTGTCATTTCCGCTGTATTATGAGTAAGTTGTAGCCTCTCACACCGAACGGTGTGGTTTTTCTCTGTAAGTCCCGTGAGAAGAGAAATGCAGGTGGGAAAGCAGTCACGGCTCTCTTCTCGAAATAGCTGAGCCAGCTGGGCGAGTGCTGACTGACAAACTACAGAGAGGCAGGACATTGCTGGACCTGAAAAATCTTACAACATTACGTGGAATGGTTTTCTAAATATTATAGCCAGGCCAAAGTACCAATAATAATAATAATAATAAGTATAGGGAACTTTACTGTATTTTGCTAGCTAAAAATTACACTAAGAAGCCTCTCTCTCTCTCTCTCTCTCTCTCTCTCTCTCTCTCTCTCTCTCTCTCTCTCTCTCTCTCTCTCTCTCTCTCTCTCTCTCTCTCTGTCTCGCATGAAATTTGCATTGTAATCCAATTTAAAATTGATATTTACTGTAGCTGTGACCGAATGAGATTTCATTTCATTTAGATGGCCTTGATTAAAGACTACAGAGGTTCGCACGGGGCAGTAAAGACCTTATGCCATTTGTGCCCCTTTTAGCAAAAGTGGGTTGCGTACTGTGCTTAATTAAAGCCTGTTATAACATTTAAACATCTGATCTTTCTGTGCTGTAAAGCGAAAGATATCAACCTGCTACGATGCCTTCCCTTCTTCCTCATCTCCTCAGGAAAGTCTCCATAGGGGGCTAGTGCCGTCAGTGCTCCTCATGCGCTGCACTGTTGGCATTACTTACGGTTCTTTGCAGCGTCCCTTCCATGGCCCCTAGCTGCAACCCCTTTCATTCCTTTTACTGTACCTCAGTTCATATTCTCTTAATTTGATCTTACTTTCCATCCTCTCCCAACAATTGTTTCATAGTGCTACAACTGCGAGGTTTTCCTCCTGGTACACCTTTCAAATCTTTTTACTGTCAATTTCCGTTTCAGCGCTGAATGACCTCATAGGTCCCAGTGCTTGGCCTCTGGCCTAAATTCTATGGTCTCTCTCATTTCCTTTTTCTTTTCCGTGTTCATTTTCTTAAGACTGAAACTCTACCCTTTTTTTTTTTATTTCTCCGACTAAGCATCGTTTCCTTCCCAGACCCTTTTACTTCCTGAAACTCGCTGCAGTAACACTTTCTCTTCCTGTCTGACTGACTGACTGACTGACAGCCTCTCGATTTTCTGTCTTATTTTCTCTTACTCCTCTGCCTGTCTGTCTGTCTGTCTGTCTGTGTGTGTTACGGGCTGCTCAGGTGAAAGAGCCCGGTGACAGACGAGAACAGACTCATTTATCCCTATTGCAATTTGTTTATCTTTTTTGGGGGGCTGGGGGGTGGGAGGTTGTTTGAGAGGAATATGGATGAAACCTCCCACCCCCACCCCCACCCCCCTTCCAACCATCGCCTAAATCAGATGGTTTTATTATTGTATCAAATTTGGTTCAAATGCGCACACGGGAGCTGGAAGGAGGTCTGAAGGTTCAGTGAGCGACTAAAGGTAGTTTTGTCTACCACGTGATTGCACGCACACACACGCTCACTCACTCACTCACTCTCTGTCCTCATTATGACCTAATGCCCATCGTAAGTGCTTAAGGACTTATGTAGGAGACTAAAATAGAAAGAAAGTTTGAATGATACAATTCCTGGGGGCATTAGGGGGTGGGTGTGAAGGTGGCGGGGGGGTTGGCTTACCTTTCAGGAATCCTAAGATGCTACAATCATGCTTAGCTTCTGTGTAGGTCATAGTCAGTAGAAACAAATCTTAAATCATTAGATGCAGAGAGGAGAGAGAGAGAGAGAGAGAGAGAGAGAGAGAGAGAGAGAGAGAGAGAGAGAGAGAGCGGGCTGTTAAATGCTCACTATCTATTTTTTCAAGTAATTAGGTAAAAACAGGAAAGCCAAAATAAAATGTGGAACCGTGGGTTTTTTTCCTAATTAATTGAAAAACAGATACTGAACATTTAACAGCTCTCTCTCTCTCTCTCTCTCTCTCTCTCTCTCTCTCTCTCTCTCTCTCTCTCTCTCAGCCAATCAGGAGTCGCTTTCGCTCTTCAGTTCGAGGGGAGTTGCATAGACTTGTGATTGGCCAAAAGCATTCTGGAAGGTTTTCAGTCGGACTGTGGCATTAGCTCCGTTGCGCCATGAGGCTTTGTGACAACGAGACTCCTAATGATCGAGGATATTAATGAGCGTTGATTGAGGTAAGTTAATTAATCTGTAGTGGTTGAGAACTCCGTGAATCTAGACACGTCAGAAGCATAGTTTTGCGGTCACACACAAGTGGTGATTCGTTCTAGTCAGAGGTGTGTTATTTCCGTGAGAGACTTGTCAGTGTTGCTCTCCAAAGGCCTCTGGTGAGGAATTTGATCCCAGTACGAGTGGATGTGACAGGGTGTTCCCGCTGAAGGGCACTGACTTTCTTGTGGTTTATATTAAACGACCTGCTTTTGCTGTAGATAAATGCCAGAGCTGAGGAGGATCCCGAGACCAGGCCAGAGGAGGAGAGTGCCAGAGTAGTCCGGGTCAAGTTTGGCATTCAGTCATGAGTTTTGCATCGCCGGTCATGTTGAATTTCAACTTGGTAATGCTAAGTACTAGATCCGCGCTTGTTTTTACCTTGGAAACTGGTTTTTTCTTCACTTTTAGGGCTTCTGACACTGGCGGTGAGTTTGTTTGTTGTCGGCCAACTGTTATTTTCCCCCTAACTCTACTCAACAGTAAAGGGGGACTGTCGGAATTCGGGGTTTTCGGTGGGGGAGAGCACAGAAATGGAGCGGACATGTTTACGTTGAGGAGGCGCCCTCTGCAGGGGAAAAACGAGAGGGAGCCATTCGCCAACAGGAGGGAGTTAAATGCACTTCGCCGTGTTTAGTACTGGCATCGGGGGGTTGGAATGTCCCTTCTCAGTGTTTAGTACTGGCCCGGGGGGTACCCATGCGTTAACAAGTTATTGCACTTCCCGGACGAGATATGATCCGTTCCAAACAGACGTACTGTATATACCCTTGCTCTGTCTTGTGAAGATCGCGTATGGAAACCCTTTACTGGATGGACTTCAGGGGTTAATTACAGGTTAATTACGTTCGTGCGACAAAAATTGAAGATAAATCCATAATTAGCAGCCCAAAAAACTGTAGAAAAAGTGAAGTTAGAAGGAAATCAATCGCCACCGCGGAGCTACTACTTACATCTACCTTCAACTTGAAGAGCGGTGCTTTAGTACCGTATGAATGGAATCAAATAGTTGTGAAAGGAGTTCATAACTTGTTAAGCTAAATTGATCAGGTCTTGCAAGCAGAAAATCCTTAGGCAATGGCGATTTTGCTTCATAGATTCTATGGGGTTGTGCTGCCTTATGATAACCGGTTGCATTCAGTCATCCCGCAATGTCCGCTGTAATTTGCCTGAGAGGAGGAACGGCAGGCAGCGTAGAGGAAGGGCCATTCTATTTAAACTGAATTCGTCATCAGTCAATATGCTTCGTGCCCCTCAAAACTCCACTTACGTAATGATAGTTGGTCATTATTGTGAACCTCGGTTTTAGAAAGATTTTGGAGTCAGGAGGGGCCATATTGCATAGGGCAGAGTTTAAGAACCATTTTTAAACTTCTGAGATATTTCAGCGCAGTGTTTCATGACCAGTTTCTAGAGACACCAACTGCGCTAGTCTCTCAAAAGGTCAGAATCTCTGAGAACTCTGTAATAAGAGTCTGTGAGGTTCCTTCATAAAGGTCACTTCTTCTTTGTTGTTGCCGTTGCTCAGTGGAGAAGACGGCCTTGTGGTAGCGCTGGACCTTGTCCGTAGGAGGAGCCCCTAAGTGTTAAAAGGATCTTTGTTCATGCAAGGGAAATAAGAAGGGCAGGATTCTCATTCCTTTGCAGAGGCCTCCTGCCCCTCCGCTGAAAAGGCAGTGAAAAGAGAGCGATGACAGGGAAGTGGGGGAGAGTGACGCCAAGCGAGTTCTCATTTGCAAGCGAGTTCTGTAGTGAGCAGATTCATTCACAGTCGAGGTGGTATCACAAGTCCAAGATGGATACTTGAAATAAAAGAAAGCAAAAATCGTGGGCCTTATATTTTATTGCCCAAAAATTTGTGGAAGTCTGAATATGTGTTGAGTCATTTGGTGACTCTGTTTTTGTAGTTTTCAAGGTTGTTATTATTATTATTATTATTATTATTATTATTATTATTATTATTATTATTATTATTATTATTATTATTATTCAGAAGATGAAACCGTTTCATATGGAACAATCCCACAAAAGGGGCCATTGACTTGAAATAAAAGCTTCCAAAGGATATTAAGGTGTTCATTAGGGAGAAGTAAGAGGTGACACAGGGAAATACAGGAAGAAGAGATCCCACTTACCAATAAAGAAAAAAAAATAATAAATAGATAAAAATGTATTAAAATGGAAGGAGAGTAGTGTTGGGTAGTAATGCCGTTGCATCTTCACTTGAACTTCTGAAGAAGTAGTTCCAATCGCACAACGTCCTATTCAAGGCAGTGATGGAAGTAGGTCGTTCGGAAACAAGCATGCTTCAAGGCTATATCCCGGAATCCGGTGGGTGGGGGTGGGAGGGGAGGCGGGTGGAGAAACGTCTGCTGGAAGTCTCGTAAAAATCTGGATGGTTTTTGAAAATTCTGGCCGCAGTGCCAAGGAATAGCTTCCTTGTTTGAACGGCTGTTCGAAATACGGAACTTCCTTCTACTGTGACAAGTTGAAATTGACATGACTTGACTCTGTACAGCATATTGCCATGCTTATGAATGAGGGCATCGCCAGTCTTGAGGCAGAAGAAAGATTTTGAATGAAATGTTCTTCGGCGGGATATAATGACCGAACATAGCAGTCGATACTATGTAAATGGAAAGGAAACGTACGGAGTTACCACTTCTGTTTCAAGGCTGTTCTTCATTCAGGCGTCCCTGTAGTCCTGAGTTCTCGTCCGTCGCTGGTTCGACCCCACGGGACGGTGAACTTATTATCAACTAAAAAAATTCCCCTTCGGTAACATATATGAAAATATATTATTTCCGAGGTAGAGCGAATTGGATATAAAAGGACGTTTGTAGCTTTCTGATTATATATATATAATATATATATATATATATATATATATATATATATATATATATATATATATATATATATATATATATATATAAATATATAGATATAGATATATATAGATATAGAGATAGATGTGCAGTATATAGATATAGATATATATATAGATAGTCTTCCTTAATTCCTAAATAAGGCTTCGTCAGACTTGGCTCGATCGACCTCTTCGACGAACAGAACTATATTTTATGTTGTGAGAATATTAAAGCTCTCGCAGATGTGTACAAGGATCTCTCTCTCTCTCTCTCTCTCTCTCTCTCTCTCTCTCTCTCTCTCTCTCTCTCTCTCAGAGACTTTTAGTCTGTTGCGGGATAACCAGAGGTTGTTATGATAATTTCAGCGTCGTTTTTAACAGCGTTGCTGAAGTCATCTCCTTAAAGATAAGAAGTGAACAGACAGTACTGAGGGAGTGTTCATAATTAACCACCAGTCCTATTATTAGTGAGGCTCGAGAGCATCCTGTGATTACGATAAGAGCCTTGCTTATTTATCACCTTGTTTGTTGCTGCATGTGTTGGTGTTTGTTAGTGTTGCTGTGTGTAAGCGCGCCCTGCATGTGTTGGTGTTTGTTAGTGTTGCTGTGTGTAAGCGCGCCCTGCCTGCTGCTGCTGCCTGTCTCTATCTCTGTCCGTCCGTCCGTTCCTGTCCCGTCAGCCCATTCCCTCCAATAATACAACAGGAGGAGGAGGAGATTCGATGGTTCCTTGTGGGCGGCTGTGATGAAGTGTTTTCGCGAGGCGATGTGGGCGTCTCATTCACACGTCAGCTTTATGGGCACGTTGTTTTTTTCCAGGCTTATGGTGTCTTGAGGAATGCAGTCGTCTTATGCTGCTGCAGTTTTCCCTTGCTGAGGAACAGAACAGAACAGGGCAGATTTGAACATTTTTTCTGTGGTCTTTAGATCATTGCCGCTCGTTACCGAGTGAGGACGAAGGCACCCATATTTTTATGTATGTGTATGTGTGTGTGTGTGTGTGTGTGTGTGTGGGTGTGTATTATACTTTTAATATTCTTTAATCTCGGGAAATCTATCATGTGATTTTACGTATAATTCTCAATCCAAGCACATTGTATTTTTATTTACTGATTAGCATTTTAGCGGGTGTGTGTTTGTTGAGAAGGTTGTCATATTTTGTTTTGTTTCCTTATAATAAGGACTGCTTTATTTGCAGGGCGACGCAGAAGAGCCCCGTCTGAAGACCTGCCTCCCCTCAGGCTTACATCAAGACCCCTGGGAAGGGAAGGACTGCTCTCTCTCTCTCTCAGGAAGGTTGTCAAAATAAGGTAAGTGCCACCCTTATCATTTTTATTCGTTTTCCCATTCTTTTCTGAAATATCTGCTTCTGCGCTTGCTGCTCTAATAACCCAGTCTTGTGTGTATTATGTTTGCTCTTATTTGTGTATTTGGAGGTGTCTGTCTTTCACATTATTATTTAATCTAAATTATTTTCTTTTTAGATTGCTGATGCCTACAGTGGAAGTTGCACATCTCTCCGGCATCCATCCCGTCGCTCAACAAGAAAGTTGCCTAAGGTGAGTCTTCCTGTGGCTGTTTTTCACCTTTTTTCCTTCATTTGTATGCCAAGAGGTCTGCTGCTCACTTGCTTTGAGACACACAAGCATGAAATGCTGTTGCTCTTTTGCACTGGGGCACACAGGTAAGAATCGGGTGGTTCAGTCTCAGTTTTTTGTATGAATAATGATACAGTTGGCAGTGAAGGTGCCTGTCCCACGCTCCTCATAACTTCTGGTGCCACATCTTGGAAGAACACAAGACATCCGTGATGGTATCTAGTAATTTAGGGAGAAACTTGATGTCTTCATTACTTTTGCCAAGGAGTATTTTTTGTTTCTTTTTGCTTGTTTGTTCATCTGTTGGTTCACAAGATGACTAAAAATGAGTAGATTTTTGTGGTAATATTACCAGTTGGTTGGCCTCGTTGTTTGCATCAAATGGTTGGATTCTGTGAGAGCTAGGAAAGACCTTCTGAGGAGAAGAGACCTCCTGTGGGGGTCAGCTTGACCAGAGGGTCTTTAAAGCAGCGCCTCCTCCTCCCCCTCCTCCTCCTCCTCCTCCTCCTCCTCCTCCTCCTCCTCCTCCTCCTCCTCCTCCTCCTCCTCCTCCTCCTCCTCCTCGGCCACAGACACAGTCTTGGTTTTCTGCCTGGTGGTTTTCACGGCCTGTCCTGACCAGCAGCCTCTCCAGTTGTCGTCACTTTCCACTGAAGGCCAAATATTTTTGGCTGGTCTCGGGAGCCCCAGCCTGGGAATAACCTGGAGGTCTCTTTAGGCTGCCATAATAATGATGGTGATTGTCAAGATTAGAAATTATGGTGATTTTGGTTTTAACTCCTTATTGGTGGTGGTGGGTTTTCGTTAATTAAGCTGCCATTAGGCAAATGGCAAGTTGATCTCGTATGTATCCAGGTGAGGACATTCACAAGTTTTAAAGGTACAGAGTGCAGTGACTTTCAGTTACCACCTTTATTCTATAGTGATGATGTCGCAGAGCATTGCTGTAATATTCTCTCTCTCTCTCTCTCTCTCTCTCTCTCTCTCTCTCTCTCTCTCTCTCTCTCTCTCTTGGTAGTTTCAGTTTAATGGTGTTGATTTTAGTTTGCAGTTTTAAACAAAAGTGGTGCGCTAGAATTTCCTGATACTTGCAGGAGCGTCTGTAATTGCTTTTCAGAATTCAGTGCGCCCTTTTCACAGGTGACTGAATGGAATTATTTCAGGTGAAATGCTTCTGAACTGACTCTCCGGTAATCCACGCTGTTTGCACAACTGTCGACGATAATCTTTAAGGCTGATTATCGTCGACAGTCAGTTCAGAAACATTTTCGTGAAATTTAGGACCTTCATTTCGTGCGAGCTTGGTATTTTGAACCAGCTTACTTCGACATTTTGGTTGATGACGAATGAATATCACCATATTCTCTCTCTCTCTCTCTCTCTCTCTCTCTCTCTCTCTCTCTCTCTCTCTCTCTCTCTCTCTCTCTCTCCCGATGGAATTGGAACGCTGTAACAACATAGTTGGGGATTTTTGTTTTTTGTGTGAACCAAAACTGCTTGTAGAGCCAAGTGTGCGTTTCACACGGGGGGGGGGGGGCGGTGTTAGTGCCATCAGTGCACACCCTACGGTGCACTGTAGGCATTACTTAGGTACTATGCAGCATCCCCTCGGCCCCTAGCTGCAACCCCTTTCATTCCTTTTACTGTCCCTCCGTTCATATTCTCTTTCTTCCATCTTACTTTACACCCTCTCCTGACAATTGTTTCACAGTGCAATTGCAAAAGTCTTCCTTCTCCTGTTACACCTTCCAAACCTTTTACTGTCAATTTCACTTTCAGCGCTGAATGACCTCATAGGCCCCAGCGCTTGGCCTTTGGCCTAAATTCTGTATTCCATTCTATTCCATATCCCACAGGTTACGACGTCACAAAAGTACCTGTAAGGCAATACAAGGTTCCCTTTCGGTGTCTGAGATGAAATCACCAGATGAGTCACTTGACATCGGAGCTCATTCGCTGTTGTTCTCTCACAAGATGTGAGAAGCTGAAGTGCTGCTTCCACATAGGCCTAATTAGTTGGTGTTTTAGGAAGCGTGGCTCCCTATCAAGATGTCACCAAAAACTAATGATGCCGTGGGTAGGCTCAGGATGCGACGAAGGAAATATAATCCTTCTAACAGCAGCCAGATCAACTGACGGTTCAAAATGAAAACTGACTTTTTACTGTAATTGTTAAGGTGTTCATGTCAGCAGTCGATAGAAGCAGATGACAAGTAATGTGCAATCGTATTCCCCTCTCATGGTTCCTTGTTTGAAATTCAAAGTTTTGTGGGTTCTGCATGTTAATACTGCTCTCTCTCTCTCTCTCTCTCTCTCTCTCTCTCTCTCCTCTCTCTCTCTCTCTCTCTCTCATGTTGCACAGGCGCTTTCAGGAGGTTGACTAAGTTGTTCAAGGACCTGTCAATCACTTGGCTTCCTCAATTATTTTGAAGGGTTTCTCTTTTTCCATCCTTTGTTCCACACTTTGTCTTAGTACACTTAATATTCTGAGGCGAAAATAATAATACCTTTTTCCTCGAAGTTCCTAACTTACTGAATAGGTATTAAACTTCTTTTGTTACTCAGCATTAACAGGAATCATTTTGAATAGCGATGTGGGTGGAATTTTGCAACCGACAAGAACCGGTTTTCTTTGCACACTTTAGTAAAACTCCCATTCAGTGGTGCTTGCAGCATTTATGAATCGGGAAAAAGTTGGCTTGCATAAAATAGACAGGTTTTAATTTTGTATTATAAATATCGTTGGACATAAATGCCATGGGCAGCCGCCATCCACTGGGGGTTATTCTGGTACTGACCTTGCCAGGTGTTGCTCTCTCTCTCTCTCTCTCTCTCTCTCTCTCTCTCTCTCTCTCTCTCTCTCTCTCTCTCTCTCTCAAAAAGAGCAAGCAGAGGTAGATTAATAGTGCCAAAAACTATACCAGGAAAACTAAGGAAAGCACACAGGACATTAATCCACCACGCACCAGCATTGATAATGCAGCGTCTATTCAGTGCGCTACCAGCTCATCTGAGGAACATAACAGGAGTGAGCGTAGATGTGTTTAAGAATAAGCTCGACAAATATCTAAGATGCATCCCAGACCATCCAAGACTGGAAGATGCAAAATATACCGGAAGATCCGTTAGCAATTCTCTGGTAGACATCAAAGGTGCCTCACACTGAGGGACCTGGGGCAACCCGAACGAACTGTAAGGTCTGTAAGGTAAGGTCTCTCTCATGGGATACACACACGCACGCGCGCGCAACACACACATTATCAACAATGTGTGTGTATCACAGATGATGTTATTGAGTTACCGAGATACCTGGTGTTTCCTTATGCACAGCACACACATTTCTTCACTGGTCACTTTCCCTCAGGTTAATTTTCACTGCCCGAAGAAGCGGTGGTCGGGATCACCAGTTACTGAAGCAGCAGTGACTGCCTTTTCACGCAATTAAAACCCAATAAAGAAAGATTGTTGGTGCAGGATTCCTTCGGATTAAAAGCTTTGATATTTACTGCTGCTTCTTGATCCCGCATCCATTTTCTGGGGATGTCAGACCAAGGACAAGAATGACCTCCGGGAGCATTCAAGGCAAAACAGTAATACAATCGAGTGACTTTCATTTAAAGGAACAATGCTCTTTGATTTATTCAGGATGAAATGTATCTGTACATGTTACTGGAATCAATCTCTCTCTCTCTCTCTCTCTCTCTCTCTCTCTCTCTCTCTCTCTCCTCTCTCTCTCTCTCTCTCTCTCTCTCTCTTTGTGGACTTTGCGCACTATAGTGTCAGTTTATTTATTGTTGATTAAGATAACCGACATGATTTTGTTGCGGTTGTACTTCTGTACCATTCCCGTATTGGACAATATAGACCAGACAGTAGAGAACTGCTGTGATGGATTGTTCTAGGAGCAAAGAATCATTTCGAAGGTCTTTCACATGCACTTGTCGCTATGGCCTCTTCATCCGTTATAGCCTTGGTGAATCATAGGCCTATGTTTCACATGGTGACAGGCTAATTATTTCCCTAAAGTCGTCTGATGTTTGTTCCATATGGAGGCAGGCGTTCTCAGAATAATCATAATAATAATAATACTATCTGGTGCAGAGGAGAGTAGTTATGGAGAGCGCTTTACATTTTTCGATGTTTTTTTTTCGATGTTTTTCGTCCTGATCTGGTGAATAGTAGAGCTCTACCATTTAAAAAAAAGGCGTCATGTAAAGTTAACATGTGCTCAGCTCTCCCTGGAGAGCTTAGTTGGTAAAATAAGCTGTATTTTCCCTTTCCTTCCTATTTGCTCGTTTATAATTGACTTGCTCCATTGGAGGCAGTCGGGCCTCATTGTAAATGTAACCCACGGTGGTTAGACCCTGAGTGGGGGAAGAGCTGTGAGGCCTTGCATGACTGAGAACGAATTGGAAGGAACTTTGACATTTGTGACAAGCAGAGCCGGGGGATGATCATAGTACTGAAATCTGACCTGGCCTTGAGACTGAGAGGCTGGCTGCTTCTTGTCATTTGCAAGACAAAACAGGAAATCGAGGGTCGCCAGTGAGACTCAGAGGAATCAATTCCAAGGGTTTATTAAATTTTACACAGAGAATAAGTCAAAGTTAAGCACAATTAATTTACAAAGGGACTCGCAATTCATTAATGATGATTTGACAGGGGAAAACATAATTAATTATTGCTAAAACGACACGGGAAAATTAGATCCGGCTCTAAATGGGGTTCAGGGAATGGTATCCCAACATCAGCAGAATTATCTGTGGCTGCGCAACGGAGCTTGAATGTAGTGACTTGGCGAACTGGTAACAGGAATGCGAAGGCAGAGCGATTGCACACGTGAAATACCATCTCCTGAAAATGCCGAGAGAGCTTCGTTGATTATTAACATCAACATGCAGGCCTGTTAAGTAAATGAACAAAGCCTAAGGCTGGCGGAGGCACTTAAATTCACTTATTAAATTCACTTGAATTCATTTATTGAATTCAGCAAAGGTACCTCATGAAGCAAAGGGACATTCAATCACTGATTGGCAATTGTAAAAGAAATCAAAAGGAAGGAAAACTTGAAATCGAAAGACGAGAGAATGATAGAAATTTGACTGGGCAAAAATCACCCGTCCCTATCCAGACATACCTCTTGATTTAAGATCTACTCTCATAAGTAAAGAGGAGGGAATTCCGGCCATGTTATCTTCGTAGGAAAAGGGGGGGGCCCTGCTTTCACAAAGGGGGAAAGCTACCCCCAGCTGCGAGGGAGATGTTCCCTGCTTATCTCACTCTCGCCAAAGTCTCTCTCCCGGCTTTCCTCTATCAGGGCATTGTTTGACCCCTGTCTCGGGTCACGTGACTGAGCTGGTGGTCAGTTGGATCTCGTCCTCACTGGTTGTGATCTGGAAGGAGGAGGATTTTGGCTGGAAAATACCCTCTGAGGACTCCTTCAGTTACGCTGGTGGCCTATTTTATTTAAAAGATGGTTTATTTCAGAATGGCAGAAGGCCTGAATTCATAACACATTTCTAACTGTGGATGAAGCACTTTGGGGGAACTCGCCTCTTTGTTAGGGATTGTGTGAAGTTATGAACAAGATAATGAACAGCTTCATTCCTACAGCGCTTGGTGAAGAGTCGTCTTCTTGTTGGCCTCCAGTGATCAGTTTCTGTAGTAGTTTGTTTCCCTGCGGGCTGATGTTCTTGGGTTTGCATTCTAGGCCTACTTCTGCCAGAATTTTAGATATACTGGTCGCAGAACTTTGCTTCTTCTATTTTTACAACTGGCATGATCAAATACGTGGGAGTGGGCAGTAACCCCAGTATTTTAACTCTCTCTCTCTCTCTCTCTCTCTCTCTCTCTCTCTCTCTCTCTCTCTCTCTCTCTCTCTCTCTCTGTGTGCAGAAGAATAATATTCAATAACATTTATTTTGTACATTTTCCGAACTTTGCATTTTCTTCGTGGACTGTTTTCCTTTTTATTAAAACGGGTTGTCTCTTCTTTGGCTCGCGGAACTATTGGCATCATCACAAAAGTGGTTTGCCTCCAGTGGGAAGTGGATTCGAAACCGCCCATTACCATTCCTCCATTACCATTCCCCCCCCCCCCCCAACCTCCTATTTATGAATCGAGTCTGAGTTCTACTTGTGTACCGTGAAGGGGCGGAGAGAGAGAGCACGCGGGCGCTCTCTTTCACGTTTTCTGAAACAACTTGATATTGGGGTTAATCAGCATTTTCCATCGAAAAGCAGACGTGTTTTTTCCAAAACTGGGTCAAAGTTTGGAAAGTTTACTTCTAGGAAATCAAGGTGAATTAATATTTTTTTTAATATAGGTAAAAAGATTTTGTTCATAAAAATTTGAGTCATAGACCATAGTTCAGTTTTTGTAGGTCTATCAAAGTTTCAAGAGTTGAACTGTTTGTAATTGTAGGCAGACGGAACTTTTTGTTTGTTGGAATTGGATCTTTGTTTATAGGAAAGGTTTGGGAATAGACTTTTTTATATGCAGTTACAAATGCAAGATTTTGATAGGCAATCTTTGAAAAATGCGGTATTTTCCTTTTTGTAAAGCCAAAGATCCTTCTTGAACCCTAGATGATAGTTAAACCTCTCTCTCTCTCTCACTCTCTCTCTCTCTCTCTCTCTCTCTCTCTCTCTCTCTCTCTCTCTCTCTCTCTCTCTTCTATTTTCTGTGAG
Organism: Macrobrachium rosenbergii; assembly: GCA_039081455.1. NCBI lineage: Eukaryota > Metazoa > Arthropoda > Malacostraca > Decapoda > Palaemonidae > Macrobrachium > Macrobrachium rosenbergii. The sequence continues at coordinate 32,212 of JANJGK010006539.1, forward strand.
CCCACAATGCAACGTGTGTGTGTGTGTGTGTGTGTGTGTGTGTGTGTATGTGTGTGTGTATTAGAGTAGGTTTGTGAGCTACTTCGTTTGCTGCACAATGTCTCTCTAAAGACTTTGTATAGTTTTTCCCAGTAGGATGACAATGCCGTCAGTGCACCTCACGCGGTGCACTGTAGTCATTACTAAAGGTTGTCTGCAGTCGTTTCAGCCGTATAAGCTGCACCTACACTTTTTAACCTTCTACCTGACCTTCATTCACCCCTATCGTTGAGCTGAAGAGGAAAATTTCCATAAGTCAGCCTTAGCGTAAATGTGCCTCGCTGTCGAACTTCTCAGTTCCAGAGGTCCTCCTTTATTCCCCCTCACACCTTTGGAGGACTGTGGAACGGTCTCCCTCCCTACTGAGGATGTCCTCCAATTGGAACTTCTACATTTCAAGCGAGGATGCGATGCATGACCACCCTAATACAATTCTCCTCCTATTTTAATAATTTACTTCCATTTTTATCTAATTTATTAATTTTTTATCTTTCCTAATAAGTGATCACTCCTTTCTGTATTTCCTGTTAACCTTCTGTTACTACTTTCATAAGGAACACGTTAATATTCTTTGGAAGCTTCTTGAATAGGGTTCTTCATCCTCTGAATAACAATAATAATATAATAGTAATAATGATTATAATAATAATACCACTTACTGAAGCAGCAAAGCTGTTTTCCCGTCCATTTTAAACCTGTTAAAGGAAACCTTTTTAGTGCTGTTTACATTGCTGCTTCGTGACTTTACACCCGTCTCTCTCTCTCTCTCTCTCTCTCTCTCTCTCCTCTCCTCTCTCTCTCTCTGTGTGTGTGTGTGTGTGTGTGTGGTCATTGCAGCCACCCCAATAGAAGGCGCTGTTCGGCCTCTAGCTGCCGCTGAGGGCCTCGACGAGGTGACCTCCATTCCTTTCCTTCCTCTCTGATAAAGTAACAAAGAAATGGAAGATTGAGCTCGTACCGAGCGTCAACTGTGCCTCCCAAGGCTTCCGGAGTTGGCAAATTTATGGCTGTTTACCTTGTGACTTTCATTAATGCTTCCTTCCTTTGTCATATATTTATCGCCTCATATCCATATGAAATTCGGTTTTGTAGTATGGGACACTCTCGTGTATTTTTGCAGTCAGTGTTCAACGAGACAGAGTCTGAAGTCGAATACATAAGCCGTCCTCTCCTGCACTGTCTGGTGGGCTTTCTGAAGAAGCCGGGATTCCTCCTCCTGTCTGGTCGAGGTCGTCGTCTTCTTCTTCGACTACGACGACCCTTTCCAGGAGTTTTGATGTGATTCCCCTCGTTTGGTTTGATTTTTGGAGGCATCCATAGATGTCAGTCCTCGTGTGGTTTCCTGTGTGTGTGTGCGTGTATCTGTTCTGCTTCATCAGTTTCTGAAGGGCTTTTAGATCAGGCGAACTTATCAAACGTGTGTATGCATATATGTAAGTAGGAAGTAGACTTTTCACAATATGGACGTCTTCGGAACCACTGGGTTCATTTCAAAGTTAGTACAAAGCACTCTCGGGTAAATGTGATTGAAGTTTATACATTTGGGGCCACGCCCACTTTCTTGGGGCGTAGGTGGGGAGATGGTTGAGTGGAAATAGGCGGGGTCATTTTACAAGACCCATCTCAAGAAGTATGGGACCAAAATGATCAAATTTGAGAGACAGCTTCCATACTTAGGGCAAATTCCAGTTTGTTCAAACATTAGCCCCGGGGGACACTGTGAGTTTGACACAAAAATAAGTCGTTTTAGTCAACACTTGTTCATTGCTACAGTTTGTCTCAGGGAAGCTACGTGGCCCCTGGCGTCTTTCTCCTTTTGTTCAGTTACAAGATTTTTGGAGAGAACTTTAGAGAAAAAATGGTGCTCTTGGTTTGAGGCTTTTGGACGTTCGTTGGGAACTCTGAGAAGTATGAATTGTAAGTTGCAATAATGATGGATTCTATTATTGATCATTTGAATTTATATTGAAATGTTCTGCAACTAAGTATTTGTAACTTGTTTTAATGGAGATTGGTTTGATCTGCTTTTGTCAATAACTTGAGAGAATCATAACCAAGAAACCTGGTCCCAGCCACACATCCGGGGTCTTCAGCGCTACTTTGTAAATACCCAGATCCATCAGATCAGTTCTGCAATTTCCCCAAGCTTGTTAGAGAATGGACGGTCTTCACACGGGCATTTTCCACTGGGCCATGTCTATTCCGTCACTGGAATCACAAATTTAAGGAATTTTGTGGGGTTTCCTTGGCGTGAATGCCAACCCCGCCATGTACAGGGCAATATACATACTGAATGTTTTCATTTTGATTGTACTTTTCATATGTTAATTCGTTCAAATGGACTATTCACTCATGGAGGCTGTGTATTATTCAGCCTTAGTTTCTGCAATAGTCACTATTTTTCAGTCATACTTGCATCATCTTGCTTTCAGTATCATTCCTGAAAGATTGATTATTCTGTGGGCTTCGTGAAAGGTCCAAACAGAACGTTTCTATGTCTAGGGTTTTGCAGAGAGAGATTCGCGCTGCCTTTTGTGACTTTATGCAGTATGTACAGCAGTATTTGTCCCCCTTCAGTTTGTTTATAAACTCGTGGCTATTCTCTCTCTCTCTCTCTCTCTCTCTCTCTCTCTCTCTCTCTCTCTCTCTCTCTCTCTCTCTCGTATACATCAGAAATTAACTATGAATCTAGTTTTAATAAACCGACGCGAGTTTTATGATCTTATGTAACCTATCAGTAGCTGCCATGCTATAACGCCAAAGGAAGGTTCTCGTCTGTCTCAGGTTGAACAGATTGGCAATTTGATAAGAATACGAATAATGTTTATAAACTGAAAATGTCATCAACTCACACAATGAGTGCTGGCGAGGTCCACAGTTGCAGCGTTTCCCCTCAGCAGCAGCTTTTGTGGGGCGTTTCAAACTCCGAACTCTCCCCGCCCCCCAATCTCTTCTTCAACTACCATTAAAATCGAAGGTCTGAATCTCGCGCCCATTTGCTTCTCGAGTTCCTGGTCTTGTCAAGGACATCTGGCTTGCTCGTCATTTGGATTTCGTGCGGAAAGGATACTTTTTAGTCCTGGCGATATTATATAATCCTGTGACTTTCGCTTCTACCTTCGGCTTTTCACAATTTCTGGTCAGGCAATGCTGGGATATTGTGATTGCTAAGTCTTGACGTTGAGCATGTTTAGGATTGCATCTCTCTCTCTCTCTCTCTCTCTCTCTCTCTCTCTCTCTCTCTCTCTCCGAATTGTCATATCCGTTACCACTCAGCACCAGACCTCTAAAGGCTGTTGCACGTTTCTGAGCACTCATTTTGGGCTGTTGATGATGCTTTCCAGGATAACGCCTTATTTTTTATCTGCCTTTCATTGTGTCGCCAAACCTAAACATTCACCGATCGTCAGGATTTCTTGTCACCGTCAACTAGACGTTAACTGCTTGAGTATTAGGTGATTGATCTAGTTTCCTAAGTTCCTGCGGGTCTCCAGTCCCTCCTCTCCCCAGACTGTTGGCCTTCTCGTAGTCTGTCTGAGCAGCCGTTCGTTTTCCGTAAGCGCATTCATCCAGCGCACAAACACACGCAAACCCACACACCAGAGAGAGAGAGAGAGAGAGAGTTAAAACGTATGTATGCACTGATACTGATAGTTATACGAGCACTATGCATAATTAGTCTCCTGTTTCAGTTTTTCACAAGCTCAGCTCAGGCTGTGTGTGCGCGAGTGTGTGTGTGTGTGTGTGTGTGTGTGTGTGAGTGTGTGTGCGCGCGCGCGCGAGAGAGAGAGAGAGAGAGAGAACAGTGTAGGCCTATGTGCTCTTTTGATTAACTTGGTGAAATAAACACCGAATATTTCCTACAATTTATTGACGGACGTGGTTCCGTATTATCAAGCTGTGTTTGTTGTTTAGTATTTTTGTAAGGTTTGTGTTAGGTGAGGTGAGAGAGTTTTCATTGCAATTTCAGTTTTGAAATAGGATTGTATCCTTTTTAGGATGGTGCAGCCTTGGCTTGAGGTGCCATCGTCCATTCAAAAAGTCCCGTGGAAAGGAGGGAGACTGTGCCCTCAAGACAAGAAGTTTGCCAAAAGCAGCCTCAGTGTCCTTCATATCAGTTCTTGTCGGTTTCCCAATCATTTTTCTGAAACGTCTGCTCTGGAGTGTGCTTGCATCCCCAGTAAACCAGTCCCGTGGCTTTCGTGCAGTCTGTATTTGTCTCATTTGTGATAAATTCCCTTATAACGCTGTTCAGATTTCCATTGCTCTTTTCAGAGATGACTCAATGGAGTTATTTTTGGTTAAATTTTTAAACTTGATCTTTCTTTTGGATGATTACCGAGAGTTGGTGTCAAGAGCTGGAGTTTAAGTTTAGAGGCATTTCTTTTGAAATTTATGGCGTCCCCGAACTGCGAGCTCTTGCGCTTCGGATAAAAAAAAAGTATGCCAGCATTTTTGCAGATGGAGATTGAATATAACCATACTTCCACGGAGGCCT
>JANJGK010006541.1:0-36739 GCA_039081455.1 Macrobrachium rosenbergii
ATATATATATATATATATATATATATATATATATATATATATATATATATATATATATATATATATATATATATATATATATATATATATATATATATATATATATATATATATATATATATATATATATATATATATATATATATATATATATATATATATATATATATATATATATATATATATATATATATATATATATATACTATATATATATATATATATATATATATATATATATATATATATATATATATATATATATATATATGTGTATATATATATGTATATCTACATATATTTATATATCTATATATATGTATATATATACATATAGATAGATAGATAGATAGATATCTCCTCCCGACGACGAGGGAAAAGGATACGATGATGATGATTTTTCGCTACATTTACATTTATTTCTTTAAAAAAAATGCTATTTTCGTGGCAATAAAGCTTTCTAGAAAATTTCACCCCGGGGAGGACAAGATCAACTTGGAAATTATTATTATAGATAGATACATATACATAAATATATGTATATATAAGTATATATACATATATTTTATATATATATATATATATGTGTGTGTGTGTGTGTGTGTGTGTGTGTATACACTGGTTTGTGCGTCTGTGTGCGTTAATTTTTCCCAATAGTTAAAAATAAGGTGGTCTCAAGAATTTCTGTTTCCTGAAATGGTCATCACTAGCGCCCAGTAATCCAGTCAGCTTCAAGAGAAAAGTGACCTTTTTTGTTTTAACAAGGCTTCTCCATTGCCATTGATCACCTTATTAAGGGGGAGAGAGAGAGAGAGAGAGAGAGAGATGGCTGCCTCCAGCAAGGAATGATTAAGTTTTTTCGCATAGCAGAGTAAGTTATAAATATATAGTTTTTTTATGGTACCAGCATCAAATTATAATAGTAGATTTTTTGAAGGATACAGAGTAGTTTAAATCGCTTGTCTTATTTAAAGAAAAATTCTTCTTCGGAAAAGAAATAAGTTTTAGAGTCTTCAAGAACACTATTAAAGACGCACGGAAAACTTTTCCAATATTCCTGGAAAACCTGTCTACCATATACTTTGGAGGCTTGTATTTCAAGTCAATGGTCCCTGTATGCTTGTCCCGTATGAATTGGATTCATATTCTAAAAAAAAAAAATAATAGTAATAAAAAAAATACTCATAGTAGCATGAGTCTTAAAATGAAGTAGCAAATCCACAGTTGTATATTTATCTTTAAATATATGTACATATACATAACTGTGGAATTGCTTCTCCAATAATAATAATAATAATAATAATAATAATAATAATAATAATACTGAGATAATATTAAGCAAACTTTTTACTGATGAAGATGCAATTTTTAATAATTTTAGTAGGACATTTTTTAAACAACTTTTAGAGCTGGCTGTGCTGGACACGACCTTTGCCTTCAGTTTGTATAAACAAACTGAAGGGATGGCCATGGGATCACCACTTGGTCCAATTTTTGCTAACATCTTCATGTGCTCCCTGGAGGAGCGCATAATAGAAGAATGTCCCATTAGGTTCCGCCCTCTATTTTATCGAAGATATGTTGACGACACGTTCTCCCTATTTCGTCATGAATGTCATGCAGAGTCCTTTCTGGAGTTCGTCATCCGACAACATCCAAACATAAGGTTCGCTATGGAGAAGGAGGTAAATAACAAACTCCCCTTCCTTGATCTTATTATTTCCAGAGGTGACTCAGGTTTTTACACAGGTGTGTATAGAAAAAATACATTTACTGGTTTGGGAATGAATTTTTATAGTTCGTGTTTCTTTCATTTGAAACTGAACTCTATTTTAACCCTCCTCCATAGGGCTTACACCCACTCGTCAAACTGGAAGAGTTTCCACGATGAGATATCCTTTTTAGTGAAATATTTCAATAATAATTGTTTTCCATCACGACTTTTTTTCAGATCCCTAAATAAACTGCTACTACAGAAAATGACTCCGGCAACACCTGAATCGACTGTGCCGAAACTAAAGATGTATGCAAGTTTCCCTTTCGTGCATGATGATACTTTTAGGAGAAAATGCACAGCCATTATTCAAAAGAGTTTTCCAGCTTTAAACCTGAAAATCATCCCGAAAAATCCCTTTACAATAGGGTCTCTGTTCAGAGTCAAAGACCGGCTCAGTCCTCTGTTTTCGTCCAGCGTTGTTTACAAGTACACTTGCCCGGGATGTGATCACGGGATATACATATGTGGGATGCACGAGGAGGCTGTTGAAGGTCCGCATAGATTCCCACAGGGGCATAAGTCATAGAACAGGTAGCAGGTTATCTAATCCTGAGCAATCAAATATACGAAATCATTCAAAATTATGTAAAACTTATATTGACAGCAAGGATTTTTCCATCCTAGGCCGAGTGCAGAACAACAACGACTTAACCATCCTAGAATCCATAATTATCAGGAAGACTGTGCCGTCGTTAAATACTCAATCGTCCTCAGTGAAATTGTTTATAGCCTAGTTTGGGCAACTGGTTTTCCTGACTCTGTTTGTACTTATTTATGTTAGTCTTGTTCTTTCTTTCATATAGGTAGGTTGTTTTAAGATTTTAGTGAACTCCTTTTACTCATTATTGACTTGTCTTGGAATGAGGTGTTTTGTTTTAAATATTTTTACTACATAAAGAGCTGTTGCCATTGCATTAATTTGTTATTGATGTTCGCAAAATTATATTATATTTTATAGCCTTGAAAAATGCGACTTGGAATTCGTCGCGAAACGTCGGCATTGAAAATAAACTGTAGATGATGAGGATGCCTTTCCCTACTGCTTCCTTCGTGATGTATATATATATATATATATATATATATATTACTAAAAGGACCTCATTCAAACTGCATGGTATCTATAGATACCATCCAGTTTGAATGAGGTCCCTTTTAGTAATTTAGTTAATGCACAGAACAATTGTGTATGTGATAAAGTTAATATATACGTATGTATACATATATGTGTGTGTTAGTGTGTGTATTAACAGATAGTTAGACACAGAGATAGATGCATAGATAGAAAGATATATATATATATATATATATATATACATATAAATACATATATATATATATATATATATATACATATATATATATATATACATATATACATATATGCATATATATAGTAGGGAGTACGGATAGGAAGAAACAGTCAGCTCATCATTGATATATTTATTAATAGGTGCGCTTCGGGATCACCCATATCCCATCTTTTCTGGCTAAAAAGATACAAAAACACTAATTAAAACTGACAACAGAGCTTACAAAATTAAAATGCTTTAAAGATTGAAAAATGACAATGACAAAACAAGAAATAGATTACCTTCAGTAGTAAAGTCCAGAGGATGAAAACTGAATAAGAGTAAACAAGGTTAGCAAGTAAACAAGAAAGGCGGGGGGGGGGGGTTACTATAGTACGACCGTTTTAGGAAGAGACTTTGCCCTCTTAAACTGACCATTAAACCTTCTGACTTCAAGCTCTCATTGTTTGCGCCTGTTATCAAGCACGTGTACTATAATAGAAAGTTCTGAATGAAGTTTTGTTGTCCCACTTAAATTTTAGATAAAAAAAAAAAAAATTCAATATATGAAAATGATAGATGCAAGAAATTTGGAAACCTAGATGTGCTTTCATTTTCAGTTTTGTTTATTTGGATGCTGTACTGAGCAATGTTCTTGAGTTACGTCATCTACTATAGTTTTTTATTACTGTTCCTTTGCTGTTATCGAAGTCATATAATTGTGATATAGTTTTGAGCTTTTGAATTGTTTTCTTTCGTGTATGCCCTGATCCGTCTTTACCTCCTTGCTGTATCAAGGTTGAATTTTCACTGTGCAGCTATAAAATAGCTCATAATAAATATTCTTTAAATATTGTTACACCCATATATATATATATATATATATAGGGTGTAACAATATTTAAAGAATGTTTATTATGAGCTATTTTATAGCTGTACAGTGAAAATTCAACCTTGATACAGCAAGGAGGTAAAGACGGATTACGGCATGCACGAAAGAAAGCAATTCAAAAGCTCAAACTATATCACAATTATATATATATATATATATATATATATATATATATTTTACACATTTATACAGTATTAGATTTACCTGTGCTTTTAAAGCACTGTCATATGATACTCATCACTGCTGTGGCATTTCTGTTATATGTAGATTTTTAAAGATATTTCTGCCACTTTCTGTCGAAAAAAACAGATCTATATTTCAATTTATTTCAATTTCAGTGTTCAACAGGATATCACACAACAAGGGGGAAAGCAATAAATTTATTTACAATCGAAGTATGAGGAGACATTACTTATGAAGAATCCTCGTCAGAGGATGCTACATCGATAACAAAAGAATCTATATATTTATCAATGCAAACATCTCTTGAAGCGTCATCTCTTTTTATATCTTCGGCATGTCTCACATCATTAGCCAGTTGTCAGAAGATATGGATTCAATTGCTTCTTTGACCAAAGGAAGCAGGTCTGATTTTTTAAAATGATTCTTCTTTGCCACGTATGATTTCACCTGCGCCCATATCAGTTCTGTTGCATTATACTGGCAGTGATATGTAGGCAGCCTAACCACTATGTCCATGATCTCTTGCCAGTCTGTCAATCACGTAATCATTTTCTTTACATGAATGTCTTTGCAACTTTACTAATTTTTTATTAGCCAGTCTTTAACTTCATCCTTTTTGGCAGACATTGTCGGAGGTTTATTAATTCGAACTGAATGATAAGAAGCGTTATCCAACACTATGATGGCAGATGGCCCTATATTGGGAAGAAGCTGGGTTTTAAACCATTTTTCAAACACTGCAGAATTCATCTGAATTTCTAGATTGCGTATCCCTTGTCAGCTGGGTGCTTGATCATTGATAAAAATATTACCCAGAAATGTGGTTAATATTGCAACCAATATTGTGATTGTGTCTACTTACTCTCCAATGTTATTGATGTACAATTAGAAGGAATAAATCATAGGTAAAAATTTTTATTCTGTCACGCCTCTCTCTCTCTCTCTCTCTCTCTCTCTCTCTCATTTTTTTTTTTTTTTTTGCCCAGCTAGTGGAATAGTAAGCGGAACCATAAAAATGATGAACATTCTTTATGATTAGTTTTCTGACGAATATACAAATAATTTTTTAACTATAATACACAACTGTGATGTAGCTGTCCTTTACGGATTCAAACAGAATTAGAGAAAATGACAAAAAAAAAAAAGACTGTCATCCTCAATCAGTGCAGTGCTTATACCTCTGGCAACACTAAACCCCGATATATAGTACTTATCCTATGTTTATTTATTTGTGTTGTTACATTAATTGCATAATATCTATATCACGGATCGCTACTATCACAATATTATCATATAAATAAAACAGGTTAATTTGCAGCAAAACAACAAATACAAACGCTATTACAATGATTGTTTACGATTTTCGTGCGTCTGGTAGCATGCTACGGGTGACTACCGCCTGAAAACCCTCCGGATTGTGGTAAGTGTGAGGGTCTCATCTCGGCCGTAATCAAAGGGGTTAATAAACCTTTACACAGCATCAAAATTTGAGCTGACAAGTCACTCACCATTTCCGCATGGAGTGATAACCAGCGCATGCGCACAAGTGTCCACGTCACAAGGCGAATACATCTCCCGTTTTCTGTGTACATTGTTCTCCTCTTTGTCTCACAGTATGTCTGCCATCCACAGAGGTGACGGGAATATATATACTCCCAGGCCGACAAAGCTGTAGCACTGCGGCAACTAGAACTTATGTATGCCATAATTTCCAGGACGTTTAACAGTTAAGAGTTGAGAGAGAGAGAGATGAGAGAGAGAGAGAGAGAGGTCCAACAAAGGAAAGAGTACAAGCCTTTGCTTTAAGGACGATGAATATGGAAATGGGCTTTAAGTTTACAACGCTGTAGCCTGTAATTCGCGAGATTCAGCAGCTGAAACTCGGGAGATTCAGCAACTGAAAGTCAGGAGATTCAGCAGCTGAAACTCGAGAGATTCGGCAGCTGAACTTCAGGAGATTCAGCAGCTGAAATTCAGGAGATAAAACAATTGAAATTCAGGAGATTCAGCAGCTGAAATTCAGGAGGTTCAGCCGCTGAAATTCTGGAGATTCAGCAGCTGAAATTCAGCAGAAACAGCGGCCCGAACCAGGGAGAGTCAAGCAGTCACATTTGTTGACTGAATGAAGCCAAATTCAAGCGAAACTGGCAGATATTAATTTCCGAGGAAGGCTTTGACTATAGATTAGGTTTCACGTCGCGTTCTGACACCCACAGACAGAGGAATGTTTTTTTTGACAAGAAATGAAAAAAATATTTTCTGCTCTGAAATAAACCATTTCTTCCTGCCAGGAAATACACAAATATTTTCTACCAAGAAATAAATAAATACGGTACTTTCTGCCAAGAAGTAAACATCAGCTCAGTGTTTACAAAGGTACAGTCTGCATTATGGCACTAAAATGTACTGGTGAATGAAATCAATTAATTAGATCTGGATATTTAATTCATATAATTTTACCAACGCCGATTAAACCAGATTCAATGACAGCGCAAAAATAGAGCAATTAGGCAAACATTAACTTCGTTTTAAATGCTGGTGATTTTTTCTATCATTGATTGAAAGAGAAATCATTACTAACCCTCTTCCTACATTTTTCAATTTTGGTATAATCACGCCAGAAATGTTGAAACTGAGTATGTGTGTGTGTGTGTGTGTGTAAGTGTGTGTATATACGATGCACACTGTCCGTTATGGAAGTCAAGTATAAATGCTGATAGTGAATGAAAGAAGCGACTTTGCAACTGTCGAGATGATACAATAGTGCTGTAGATGATAGGTCCTTTAAGTGATGATCTGGTCATGTGGGAAGAATGGAAGGTAAGTGGTGCAGCGTGTGTTGCACGGCTGTTTGTGCTGTTGATGAGCCTTCTTTATACTGTATGAATCAGCTATTGTTGTGTAAGTTTTTCAGCTCGAGATTTCCTTCACTTTTCAGTAACTAGAGTATGAATTTGGCAACAGTCTTACATTTTTGAGTAGCCTATCTGAAGTCACCTCTTTGAAGGGGAAATATGTGAACGAGAAGAAAAAATGTTTATCTTTACAAGTGTTTATGGCAATGAGGACAAAAATGTTGAGGCAAACAAGAGGAGAGAATGTTGTTCAACAGAGAAGTGAAAGCTAACGGCATTGTTAATGATATAATGGATCCCAAAATAAAAGATGCAAAGGGAGCAACGTCCTCTGCAGTGAATGCAGTCCTACGCTGATGGAGCGACCATTTACATACAGTATTTGTTCATTCTGGATGACAGCGGAAAGCCAGAGCTGAAGATTCACTTGCTGAAATGGTTGGGCGAAGTTTGACAAAGCTTGTGGAAGTGGTTGTTGAAGGCTAATGAAGAAGGGGACATTGAAAGGCTGAAGAATAGAAAGGCGCCAGTTGATGGGTTGACAAATGAGATGCTGTGATATGGTTCTGATAGTCTCACTGACGGGATGACCAGGGTGTGTAAGGTATATATCAATGAAGGAGCGATTCCGAAAAGAATATCCGAGGAATAGTTTCTCCGTCGTGTGAAGATAAAGGCGATGAAGACCACTGAGGAAAATTATAGGGAAATGACATTGCTTAGCATATTTAGGAAGGTGAAGGTAGACGTTTGACTGAGGGAGAGTGAAACAGATGACAGAAGGTTTGATAGGGGAAGAGCAAGTTAGATTAATACAAAGAAGTTTGTGTGTGGATCAGGTGTTTACGACGAGGATAGGAAGTATGAGAGAAGTTTAAAAGTAGAATGAAAAAGCTTTAAATGGCTTCAATAATTCTAGAATTGCCACTCCTACGCAGCTGATAAACAAACACCGCCAACGTAAGTCTCCACGAAAAGCAGAACCGCTTCCGAGTCAATGAAAGTTCGGAATGATCTGAACAAAGCCCCCTTCGTTATATATACTCTTACAATCATTTCGAATTACAAAGAAGAGTCATTAGCATTTTTAATTGGTATTACTCGAAAATAAATCTACTGTCAATCAGATTTGTACAATGTTTTATGAACTTTGCAGTCTGATCTTTTTCCGACGTAATCAGAAGACAAGTATAATTACGCATACTGATGAAATCACTCGACCAGATTTGCATGTTTCAGTTATAATTTTATCTCTATTGATTAAACCAGTTTGTGTGACGGTGGATAAAAAAAACACAGCAATTAGTCAGGGATCAACTTCATTAAATGCGTCTGTTTTTCGGCTGTTGATTCGAAAGGGAAAGAGGAAATAATGGGTTTTTAGAGCAGTTTTTTTGTTGCTTTTTTGTTTTGATTTGTTTTGTTTTATTCACGGTATAAAATGTTCGCGAATGTTTACCGAGTTTTCCGCGTGTGTGCATGCAGGCTCGTGTGCGTGTGTGTATATATATATATATATATATACTGTATATATGTTCGTGAACGTATATGAACTAAATTTCTTATGCATATACTGTTAATAGATGCATTCAAGACCCCATTAAAAAATAAATTCTATTCTTCGCGTTAATCAGGATTTCCTCTTTTCCGGAAATAACAGAAACGCGATTAAAGTGTTTAAAAAAATAAGTAAATAAAAATGTCTTTTTGCTCACCAGCTCCACTCCATGAGGCTCGTCCGGGAGGAGACCCACGGCCCTTGGAAAATAATTCCAGCCGAATTCATTTGTCTAATTATTCTTATTTTTATTCCCAATTCCGCTGTAAACAAACAGCGCCATGAAAGTGGAAGGTTTCCGCGACAAGTGTTTGTGTCGGCGTTTTTCCGGTGAGCGGCCATTTCTCTGGGCGCTCTCTTCCCTGTTCTTTCACATAACCACACACACATACACACCTACCTACACATATATACCTACCTACTTACAAACACACCTACCTGCACACACACCTTCCTACACACACATACACATCTACCTACACACACACACGCCCTACACACATAATTATATATACCTACCTACACACACAAAAACACCTACCTGCCTACCTACACACACACACACACACACACACATACACACCTACCAACACACACACACAAACACCTACCTGCACACACACAAACACACACACACACCTCGCTACACACACATATACACACCTACCTACACACGCAGACATACATACACGTATCTACACACACACACACACACACACATGCGTATGCACAAGCGCAGAAAAACTCGGTCAACATTCGCCAACAAGTTTTTACGTGAATAAAAGAAAACAAAACAAAAAAAAATTTAAATAAAAAAAACTGCTGTAAAACCCATTAGCCTAGTTACTCTTTCCCTCTGAATCAACTTCCGAAAAACACAAAAGCATTTCATGAAATTAATCTCGACTAACTGCCGTGTTTTTTTATGCGGTGTTTTTTTCCTTCGCTGTCAAACAAACTGACTCAATCAACGCTGATAAAATTATAATTCCACTAATCCAAATCTGGTCGAGTGATTTCATCAGTATGCGCAATTATACTTATCCTCAGGACGGAGTAAAAAAAAAAAAAGACCAGAATGCAAAGTTCGCAAAACACTGAATAAATCGGATTCGCAGTAGATTTATTTTCAAGTAATGCCAATCAAAAATGCTAATGACTGTTCTTCTTTATCATTCGAAATGAATGGAAAACTATATAAAACGGAGGGGCTTTGTTCAGATCATTCCGAACTTTCATTAACTCGGAAGCGGTTCTGCTTTTGTGGAGACTTATGTTAGCGGTGTTTGTTTATGAGCCGCGTAAAGGAGTGACAGTTCTCACGCAACTGGAGTTGTTTAATTAAAGCTTTTTCATTCTGCTTTTAAAATTCTCTCAATGCTCCCTCGTCATAAACACTTGATCCATACACAAACTTCTGTCTTAATCCACACAGCTCTTACTCTGTCATACTTTCTCTCATCGTCTACTGTACGACGTGGCGCGTTTAAAACGCGCGTCCAAACGTGCGCGTTAAAATCGCGTCCTAAAACGCGCGCCCCTGAGATGATCCCAGCATCCAACGATATTAAATTAAACAGTCAATTAAACTTGCAAAGGAAGGACGACTGAGCACTCTCCACTCGTTCACTCTAAATAGCAGGTAATGGCAAATGTTAATGTACAAGAAAACAGGATAATAAATTATAATAAGTTATAACTTTTAGATGTTCATATAAACGAATGCAGGTAATACTGAAACTTCTCTTTACAGGAAAAGCACTTGCATTGGACTGGGAATAAATTACCGTATTTTTTTCGTATAAAACATGAATTCAGTTCAGCATGTGCTCTGATAATTAGAGCACATAATATATATGTTCTATTTTTAAAATCTCCCTTTATGAGATGGGTTTCCTCTTTATAATATCCCTTTATAAAAGCGATTTAGTTTTGTTTCAATTTTTTTTTACTGAAAATTCATACACTCCATGTCTTATAAATGCTAAAAAAAATAATTGTATAAATAACAGATAGACTGGTATGTACGCTAGTACTGGAAAAAACGTAAAAATATATAAAATGACCCTAACTGGCATATATATAATATATATATATATATATATATATATATGACAATTTATCACATCACCGTGATTCATATACAATCAGAAAGCTACAAACGTCCTTTAATATCCAATTCACTCTACCTCGGAAATAATATATTTTCATATATATATGAAAATATATTATTTCCGAGGTAGAGTGAATTGGATATTAAAGGACGTTTGTAGCTTTCTGATTATATATATATATATATATATATATATATGTAAATTTATTTCAGAAAGCGTTACAAGAAATGCTTACATGAGATTTTCCTCAAATAAATATCCGTTTGCTATTACGGTTTCATTTACCATGGAGAGAGAGAGAGAGAGAGAGAGAGAGAGAGAGACCTGCTCGTCCAATCGACCTAAATTCAAGTGTCATTTATTTATTTACTCATTCGCAGGCGGGGTTTCAGATATGTAGGAGCCAGTGCCCGTTCCCTGAGGCAGAATTTCGGGGACACTGGGCACCCCCCCCCCTCTCTCTCTCTCTCTCTCTCTCTCTCTCTCTCTATTGGATCAGTTTTCCTTTTAGAAAACAGTGCTTGATTTTCCACAGGACACTTAATCAAAGAAACAACCCAGCCTTGAATATACTGGCTTGTAATTCCAGCTTCGGTGTTTTTCATAAGACTCCACTAAGGTTTTCAGTCCTTAGAACTTCTTATTTTGTTTCTTTTCCTCTGCTTCCTATTCGGTTTATAATTCCTCTCCATCTAATTTGAAAATCTAGAAAATGACATAAAATCATTTAGTTCTGATCTGCGGTGAAGATCGTAAAATTCTGCTTTTATTCATTCATCTTTTCTTCAGCTTTTGGAATGGAATGGAATATGGAATTTAGGACAAAGGCCAAGCACTGGGACCTATGAGGTCATTCGACGCTGGAAGGGGAACTGACAGTAAGAAGGTTCGAAAGTTGTAACAGGAGGAACACGTCCGCAATTGTTAGGAGAGGGTGGAGGAAAGTGAGATGGAAGAAAGAGACTACGAACGGAGGTACAGTAAAAGGAATGAAAGAGGTTCCAGCTACCCTCGATAAGGTTCAAGAAGGTCGAGGCAGCTGTAATCACGGTCACAGAAACCGAATGCTTTACCGCCCTAATGCAATTCTCCTTGTATATTAATAGATTCACTTACATTTTTATCTCTATCTATTTATTAATTAGTTAACTTATTATTCCCTTTCTAATAAGCGACCTCTTCTTCCTGTATTTCCCTTTACTTCCTGCTCATTCTTTCTGATGAAAATCCTATTCTTTGGAAGCTTGAATTTCAAGTCAATGGCTCCTGTGGTAGGCTTGTTCCACATGAATAGGGTTCATCTTCTGAATAATAATAATAATAACAATAATAATAGTAATAATTATAATAATAATACTATTTATCCCTCCTTTGATCCTCCTGTCTAATTAGAGCATTCAGTAGGCTACGCTTTTAATTACTTTAAGATTAATTAATTACTTTAAAATCAACTTAATCCTTTAATAAGAAAAGGTTTCGTTCAGTCTTTCTAGAGCTTTTCTTTAATTTGCGCGAACATCTCAACAAAGGCAACAAAAACCGGCTGTTGAGCCATTAATCACTTTGAAAAGTCACGAAAGAAGAGAATTACAATGCATATAATATTTGCATACAATTGATTACACTTCCAGTCAACACGAAGGTGTGTGTGACAGCAACAAAAAAATAAATAAAAAAATAACAACGGGTTTGAATGCAAGAGGAATTTCTGCCAGTGGGGTTAAGCTCTAAATTACAAGGACCTCCCATGACGGAAATGGATGTGGTGGTATAAATCATGATGGATGCATGTTTTTTTTTTCACGTGAAGCAAAAAGAATGATGAGAGGAATATTCTGGAAAATATTTATGAACGTTAGAGAAAAAAATTGCATCGGAATATGACCTGCAGTTTGTGCAGTGCTTATGTGGTGTGAGTGTGTGTGTATAATATATATATATATATATATATATATAGTGTGTATGTGTGTGTGTATCATTCTAGACACAAGAAACAGTCCATAACATTGCAGTATATACTTTGAAATAAAGTCGGCAATCCCCAACGCTGCCTACATTCACCTCAAAATAAGATCTCCGACTAATGTAAAGGGGATTCAAAAATCCAACCCTGAATCTTACTGAAAAACCGAATGAATGAAGCGAGAAGCAGTGTTTGACGGCACAAGGTTCTAATTAGTCAAGACAGAGAGAATGGAGCCACCCATTAGGGCTCATCTTCAAAATAACAATGATATAATATATGTCCTCCTCTGATGAAAACGAACGCTGATAATCATTTTCTGACGATGAGAAGCAGGTGACAGAAATGATGATGGATAAGCATGGAGTTTTTCCGTCGCATACTGAAGGCGTCCAAAAGATACGGAAACTAAAACTTAGAGACTTAAGTAATCGATGGGAATTATAATCGTCCCGTAAGACGAGGGAAAGCGGAAGGTTTAATAGTTACCTGGGATTATCCTCCGCTGTTCAGCGGTGTATGAATCAGGTAGTGACTGACAGCTGCCATGATTTTGGCTGGATCCATTCCTGATGAGGGGAAACTGCGCTCTATCTCTCTGAGAGAGAGAGAGAGAGAGAGAGAGAGAGAGAGAATGACGATTTTGTCCCTGATGGAAGGCAACTATAAATGGACCAGAATAGCCTAGTTCTTAATGACGGCATAATCGGCTTAATAAATCAATATCGGGTTCCTCGTCAAAAGTTATCTCCCATGTCAGAAATAGAATGGCCTGCCACTACGTTTACAGCTCTCTCTCTCTCTCTCTCTCTCTCTCTCTCAACAACCTTCTGTCTATCACTCTCCCCAATTTCCTCCTCACTCTCACTCTCTCTTCCATTCTCTCTCTCTCTCTCTCTCTCTCCCTGTCTGTTTGCCTGTCTCTCTATAACCACACACACACACACACACACACACACATATATATATATATATATATATGTGTGTGTGTGTGTGTGTGTGTGTATGAATGACTTACGTTTGTGAGAGCACACTGCAAATCAACGAATCTGACAACAGGAAACCAAAACACTGACGAGAGAGCACCTCCGATGCAATTGCAAATCATTACACCAATTTGTTACTCCGCATTAAAGGACGTCAGAAAATGAAATGTATGAGTGCCTGTTATCAAAATTACTGACAAAATCTGCGTCTCTGGAAAGACTGTCAGCGTAAGACAACATAACTGTTTCTTGAACTGGTAAATTTTTTGAACGCATCTTGCACTCAACGAAGACTTTATACCATTATCGTAATTCATATTACTCATCGTATGCTTTGAGTGTTTCATGACAGTAAAAGTCATTTATAAACACGCACTTGCGTATACAAAACACACACAAATGAAAACATGATTCTATTTACCAGTAAATGAAATAAAAAAACGGTTTTCTATTATCATATATATCTGTGTTTGAATTCCTACGACTGATATCAATAAGTCAACAGGTATGAAACATAAGATAAGTTTCTGTTGTATCTCTTCTTAAATATTTACCTCCACGTGTTTCTGCAACGCAATTCCATCGCACTGGAGAATCGCATTCAGCACTACGATGCCAGTGCTATTTCCTTTTTCCTATTTGTTTTTGTTCCAAAAAATCTGCTGCAGCAGCAACTCGAGAAAATTCTCGTGTCGAAGCAATTTTCCGAAGCGCCCGGGGGAGGATTCTCGGCGCCCACCAGAAATTGCATAAATAAAAGCTTCTCTCCGGAACATGTTCATATTGCCGGAGGTACCGTATCTGCACATCGCTGAAAGCTTTGTCTAATCCGAGATGTTTCAGCGAAAGGATTGTTATCATTGACGAATTTTCCCTCTTCTTTTTCGTAAAATGAAATAGTTTTTTTTTTTATTTTTTATCAGAAGATTAAAAAAAATTCTTCACCGCCGAATATCATTATCATGATTGAGTTTTTCCCTCTTTTTATCGTAAAAAAATAGTTTTGTTTAATTTTTTTTAGAAGATTAAAACGTCTTATTCTCTGGCGAATATTCATTAAAATTAAAATCGCACAAGAAGCCAATTACATGCTTGAAAAAAAAGCGTAACTTGAAACATTCTTCACTGGCAATATGGTGTGTGTGTGTGCGTGCGTGCGTGCGTGCGTGCGTGTGTGTGTGTGTGTGTGTATGTGTGTGAATTTTTCGACCTTATTCAAGGCCTTTGTGGAATATGAATCTCATTTGCTCATTTTCAGAGCAGAACTATATATTTTAGGGCCAGACCTTTCTGATATGAAACACAAATAATTAACAGACCACAAGCAATACGAGTGTATGTTTCCTTTAAATGCAAGTCACAAACATCACAAACATTATCATATTATAACTCGTCTTCAGCTCAGTGAAAAAAGTTCCTTCTTAGGTAAACACTCCACTTGCATCGTAATGGTTCTCCCTTAACTTTGCTAATTGCACGAAAGGCTAGGTACTTGTAACTGAGCGATTTTTTCTTCTGACCAATTTGGGGGATAATTGGTTTCGTCTGTTTCCTGTAGTTAAATTAGAACACTAACTAGATTCAAACTGAATTCATTATCCACTGAAGACGTGAAATAATGCTGAGTGTTTGAGTAATTATTCCCTGAAAATACATCAAAAGGTGACAGACTCAGCATCTCACACTGCTGACATTTTTGTCTCCGAGTTCCTGCTTCTACTTATTTTCGAATAACAAACATACGAACTCTCATCTGATCTTAAAATATATATGTAAAACATACATGGAGAAAATGTATTCATACGTGAAAATGTAGACATAAATGAAAAATGTATTCATACATGAAAATGTAGACATAAATGAAAAATATATTCATACATGAAAAATGTAGACATAAATGATAATTATATGCATACATGAAAATGTAGACATACATGAAGAATGAATGCATACATGAACAATGTAGACATACATTAAAAATGTATACATAGATGCGTATACAGAGGGTACGAGAGCGAAGTAAATTCTTCCCTTCAGCCAAAAAAAAAAAAAAAAACCACAGAGAAGAATTGAGAAGGCTCCAAAGGGCAGCAAAAAAGGCTTACTCCCGGGGGCTTACAATTTCCTGAATCGGTGCTCATACTTCCACCGCTGATTTGAATACCAACATCACACAAATTCGCCAAGAATTCCCGACTGCGCCTCAGGGAGGCTCTCGGATAAGAGATAGCAGCCTTTCATGCTCCCCGTCCCCGCTCCCCCCACCCCCAGGGGAGGAGAAGGAAATAATTGTTTGAATGGCAAGTAGTCCACGCTGGGTGAAATTCGACGTGAAATGGGATGATGGCATTTGAATCTTGATTCTCTCTCTCTCTCTCTCTCTCTCTCTCTCTCTCTCTCTCTCTCTCTCACTCCTCTCTCTCTCTCTCTCTCTCCTCTCTCTCTCTCTCCCTCTCTCTCTCTCTCTCTCTCTCTCCCGATATGTTACTCGCACCGTTTGGTATTAGTCATCTCTAATGAAGCCTCGCTTCGCTTTTTTTTATTTAGAATTGATCCGGAACCATTTTGAAGGCGAATGCCGAAAACAAAGGGGATTACAACTGTTTTAAGGTCTCTGGAGTAGCGATTACAGCAATCAGTTCTTATACATACACACACACACACACACACAAATATATATACATATATATATATATATATATATATATATATATATATATATATATATATATATATATATATATATACACGATACATAATTTTTATGCGTTTTCTAATTCGTATAACTATTTATGTTTTCCTGTATTTCTCTAGTAAGAGAGCAAGAATCCTGTACTAATATTAATTTTCCTTCAGCAGCACAGAATAAAAAAAAATAGAAGAAATAAGAAGTAAAAACTTCGAAAAAATAATTATGATTATTTATCTAAGATGTATCGTGCTAAGGCCATTCAAAAAAAGAAAAAAAAAAAGACCCAAGAACAAAACAAAAGAAATCGGAACTTGGGTCCCATGCAAATGGCGACGAAGCTGTTCGTTCTGCATAACGGGTGAGGGCTGTCATTTTCTTGGACGAACGCTAATGGAATAACATATAAATTACGGTTACGCTTAAATGCACTTGAATAAGTTCAGTTCGTTCAGCTTTTCTCTACTGCAAGGGATTCAGTCGGTATCAGCGAGGTGAACTGTGAGGGTCAAAGAATACAATGGAAATTAATGATTAAATACATATAACCTTCTGGGACCTCATGTTTTCTCAAATAAATGTTTATGTCTCTCTTATTTATGAAGCGATTTTCCTAACTACAGCTCATTTTTATGGGAATAAAACTGATGAAAAAAAGGAAAATGTTTTTATGTACCACAAGTTTGCCAGTGATACTGCACACATTTATAAGCGATTTTGTTGATTAAGACTTATTTCAATCAGAATAAAAACTGAAAAAAGGCCTATGTACCACTAATTTGTAAAGAAGGATACTGTATGGATTTTGGAGGAAGTCATAAAAGTAGCAAAACAAATCTCTCTCTCTCTCTCTCTCTCTCTCTCTCTCTCTCTCTCTCTCTCTCTCTCTCTCTCTCTCTCTCTCTCTCTATGGGGGGTCTACAATCGAAAGAACGTGAAAAACCCATCCCCCAGATGGTTACCTAACATTCCTTTCGGTGGAACACGATCTTTCAAAAGCTCAGGAAATAATTCGAGAAACCATTTTCAGCTTCGAGTAGAGTCTTCTTCCTATTCCTCACACTTCTTCATATTCCTTCGCCTCCTCCTCCGTTCGCGATACTGAATAGAAGATGAGGCTCAAGGGTGAGGTCCACTCAGCGATGAATGTGTGTTTCTCCCGCCAGCTGCTGTTTGTTTCTCCGCTAATAGTCTGGGTAACTTGGGCGCACAACTTGGAGACTCAGTTTATGTCCGTCTACGATTCGTGTCCATTTCCTCAGCTGATCTTCGTTGGTTCGCAAATAGCTTTTAAATAATGATTATCCATAGAGAGAGAGAGAGAGAGAGAGAGAGAGAGAGAGAGAGAGAGAGAGAGAGAGAGAGAGGAGAGAGAGAGAGAGAGAGAGAGATTTCCTAATCTGATATAAGTTTGTTGGCAACCGTTTTTTCTAACTAAAGGTATCGAGACTTATCAAACTCGATTATGTCTTTTCATCACCCAGAATATCCATACATACACACACGCACGCACACACACACACACAAACAGAGAGAGAGAGAGAGAGAGAAGAGAGAGAGAGAGAGAGAGAGAGAAATTTGATGTTACTAATAAACATTCTATTTTAAATCCAAGCACTTAGGCACTTCCAGCCATTCTTCTCTTTAGGAAGTGGAAAGGAGTTAGAGTGGTTCTCTAGACCTTGGCGTTGGACAGCATGACTGAGGAAAGGAGAAGAGAATGGAGGTACAGTAAAGGGAATGAAAGGGGCTGCAAGCTGGGGCCGAATGGACACTGCAAAGAACCTTAAGTATTGCCTACAGTGCACCGCGTGCGATGCACTGACGCCACTACCCTACAAAAATTCGATGGCTTCCAAAGGGAAACACGAACATTCGACCAATCAATAAGGTCAAGTGATCTCGCTGAAAGAAGAGGGTCACGTGAGCCGAACTTGATGGAAACACTAAAAAAAAATTCTTTTTTTCTTCTTATTTAAGTGATGGATCTTTAATCATTTGGTGGTGTTAAGAGCCAATCCTTCATTATTAGAGGATTTCCTCATGAAAAAACTCTCTACAAAAAACATTATTATCCCCAGAGACAACTAATTTTTCATTATTCATTTCGGATAGAGGTAAAGAATTTCCTCTTTAACTAACATCATTTCTCATTCATTTCCCTATTCTTTTTTTTTTTTTAAATTTGATTTCCCCCTTCATTCCACATCCCTAATTGACCACCAAACCGCAACACATGTCAATCGTGTTAGTTCATCTTCACATTTATCTGTTTGAAGTAAGGATCAACAGACTCATAGACGCTTATTTGAACAGGCGGTAAGTTCATAAGTTGGGTCAATGGGAACCGTGTCATCTTGAATAAGGTCGTAATTGGACGCCCTCAGGAGCTTAAGAGCCTTCGTTCCTCGTACACTGATTGAAGGATATGGGCTCGACTGGATCATCAGCTCTTGAACCGTTGTGTGAATGATGCATGCAATTGCTAGGAGGCGTCGAGGCCTTTTGAAAATCAGTCCGCCCCAGGAAAGACTAATGCTACGTTCACACATTCACGTATCAAGGCACGCATGCCCACGCACGGCCACGAACGGGGCGGAGCCAGAGAATACGTAAAAACAACGCAATCACAACGTAAATGTACCATAAGTACTGTGTAAATGCGGCAGCATGTGGCGCGACCATTACGGACCACCTGGCCGTGCGCTGGGGGGCAGGAACCTTTCGGCCTGCTCGAAACCCTGCGGGGGTGGCCAGGTCAACTGTCAGGTAGCGTGGCCCGACCCGCACAGCGTGGCGCCACCCGCGGGCTGACCGCGCAGCTGCCACGCCGTTACCTGGGGGCACACGCTGCCCCAGGGGCACTGCGTGGCTGTCAGAATGGCGTGGGAGTAGACGCGGCAACGCTGCCGCACCCCCCCGCAACCGCGTAGATGTGGCAACGCTTTGACCTGGGATAAAAGGGGCAGGCGGCGCGCTTCCAGGTCAGTGCTTCTCCGGCCAGCATCCTGTTGCTATCTCCCTCAGCGCCTCCGTCTTCGCCGTCCACTGCAGCAGCCAAGATGCCCAAAGGACCCATGCTGAAGAGGACCAGGAAAGGGGCCCTGAGAACTCCAGGAGCCCTGGCAGCTGGAGTTGCCCCCTACGCAAAGCCTCCTGAAGCTGATGGTCCCCCTTCAGGCAGCGATGCTGTTGTGCTGCAGCTCGAGGCCGACGAGCTCGTGACGGAGAGCGACCCTAGAGGAGGAGGATGAGGACCTTGCCCTCGCCTACGAGAGCGACCCCGCCGTCGCCACCGACGACAACGCCCACGAGGGGGATGCCAACGCCGACACCGAAAGCACTCCTGATGGAGATGGCCCTACAGGAGGCCGCAAGAAGAACCCGTCAGTGATCCTCTCGGAGGAAAATGAGAGGCTAGTTGGCGAGTGGCTGGAGACCGAGGCTGAGTTCATCTATAACAGGGGCCTCACAGCCTACAAGGATAAGGCCAAGGTGTGGAGGGCCTTCGAAGAGAAGGGCCAGTCACTTGTTCCTCCCGTGAGTGGCCATGAACTGAGGACGTGGTTTACGTCCCTCAGAAGTCGTTTTGGGCGGCTGACAGACCGGGAGAAATGGATCCTCAACATTTTCCACTTCCTGAAGCCACACATTGTGCGTCAAAGGAAGCCAAAGGTGTTGGGACTTCCCATGGTATGTTTGTTTTAATGTGTTTCCATGCTTAATTATTACTGAATATAATGTTATTACATAGTTTCCATGCATTCAATGTACATATTATACCATGTTCTCATATATGTCGCTCCTCTTTTTACAGGCTGCCTGTGCTGCTGCCACCCTCCCTGCTGCCGCCCTCCCTGCCCAAGTTCTGGACCTGCCTGCTCATGTTTCTTCTGGTGGCCCGACACCGACGCCCACGCCCTCTCCGGTTGATCGAGCAACAACCAAGGCTCGGAAACACCAATATTCCGAGCTGTTTGACGTCGCCTTCACGAGGGCAGAGGCCCTCCGGGACGATATGCTGACGACTGTCGACCCATCTCCTCGTAACCCCGCGTCCTCTACTGGAGGAAGTTTTTTCAAGAGGTCGAGGATGAGTGCGCACAGGTGTCAGAACAGCTGAGCCTGCACCCGAAAATGGAGGTGCTTGGTGCCATTCAAAGATACATCCGTGCCACCAAAGAGGGCTCCACGGTGCCGTCGAGGGCCATGATGACCCACACCATGGCAGTGACAGCAGAGTGTCAGGCACCTGCAGTTCCTGCCAGCCTGTCGGCATCGCAGCAGCAGCGGGCACTCACTGCACAGCAGCTGGCGCTCCTGCAAGCACAGTTGGTGACATCCACACCAAAAGACCTCAGCAACCTGTCGCTTGACACGACATTCCTTAACAATTTACAGAGCTAATGTATAGCCTATACTGTTGTTTTTCCTTTTGCTTTTATGTATGTGTATGTTTCTATTTTATATTAAATAAATATATTTTGCAATATCATGTCTAGCTCTATCCTCTGCTCAAATATCATGTATTCAATGAAGTGGCTATAATACAAGTACACAAATAAAGAAGGCAAAATGAACCCGAATACACTAACATTTCATTATTGACTTTGAAATAAGTTCAAAATACTTTATGTAACATATGTGCACAGAAGCAAAATGACAACAGGCCAAATATTAGCAAGTCATATAAAATGTCACAAATATCGGGGAGAAGGTAGTTTCAAAAAGATAGAATTTTCATATCAGAATATCAACAATGTAAATGCTAAGAGCAGGTACTTTCAAGAACATAGAATTATCACGTCAGAATAAAAACAATGTTAAGAGAAGGTACTTTCAAAAATGATAGAATTATCATATCAGAATAGAAACAATGTTAAGAGAAGGTACTTTCAAAAATGATAGAATTATCATATCAGAATAGATTCCATGTTAAGAAATTATTAAAAAGGGCAAAATAACTACATCTTCTTTCTTTTATTTATATATATGTTTGTTTCATATTTATTAAACATACATTTGCAACGTCATGGCCCGCTCTATCCTCTTCCCATTTACCAAGTATTGATGAGAGTAATATATCATGGATTTGAACAATATCTTTTATTAAATCAACTAAAATAAACGGAAGTACACAAATGCACAGGGCAAAATAATCCTGAATTGATACATTATTGATTTATAAATAAGTCCAAAATAAATACAGGAACAGAATAGAAATAATGTTAAGAGAAGGTACTTTCAAAAATGATAGAATTATCATATCAGAATAGATTCCATGTTAAGAAATTATTAAAAAGGGCAAAATAACTACATCTTCTTTCTTTTATTTATATGTATGTTTGTTTCATATTGATTAAACATAAATTTGCAAAGTCATGTCCCGCTCTATCCTCTTCCCAATTACCAAGTATTGATGAGAGTAATATATCATAGATTTGAGCAATATCTTTTATTAAATCAACTAAAACAAACAAAAGTACACAAATGCACAGGGCAAAATAATCCTGAATTGATACATTATTGAATTTTAAATGAGTCCAAAATATATGCAGGAACAGACATTTAAGTAATTACAACAATCAGGTATGCATGAGAGTAACTAAATCATGTTCTCCTGCCAGTGCACGGAGCCTTCAGCCGATGAAAAGTATTCCTTCAGCAAGTTACGCTGTTCCTTTGCATCCCTCGTTGCAATGTTGCCGGTCACAGTTGGAAGGGCTGCTCCTAAGGACGGGTCACTCCTCCAGCTACCAGGGATGACAGCATGTGTGACAGGGTGCTCCTGATCTCCTTCTTGTCTTCGTGCATTTCTTCTTATGATCATATTGTGCAGAACACATGCGGACATCACTAATGGCTCTATATGGTCAGGCTTCAAGCATATTGCAGTGTGGAATACTCGGAATCTGTTTGTCAGAATCCCAAAGGCGTTCTCCACCGTCCTGCGTGCCCTACTTAACCTGTAGTTGTAAATCCGTTCCTCCTTGCTAAGTCCTCTTTTGGGGTAGGGCTTCATAAGGTAATTCCTCAGGGGGAAGGCATCATCGCCAACTAGGAAGTAGGGCACAGGAGATCCATTAGGTTGACCTGGCAGGGCATCCGGTTGGGGAAGATTTGCTTCCTCTTGCAACAGCATTTCTGCCAGTCGGGTCTGGGCAAATACACCACCGTCTGACTCTGACCCAATGGCTCCCACGTACAGGAACTTGTATGAAGCATCAGCAACTGCAAGTAATACCATGGAGTAGAACTTCTTGTAGTTGAAGTAATGCGTACCGCCCTTGGGAGGGTTACGGAGCCTAATGTGCTTCCCATCTATAGCTCCAATTACGTGCGGGAAGTTCCACCGTTCCTCAAAACCCCGTGCAACCTCCTGCCACGCTTCAGGTGTTTGTGGCACCTGCAGTTCCTCATCCCCGAAGGCAGCAACAATGGCCCTGCAGGTCTCTGGTACGATGAGACTAATGGTGTTGTGGGCTACCCGGAACGAATATTGCAGACTCTTGTAGGAATCACCTGTAGCGAGGAAGCGTAGGGTGATAGCAACACGTAGGCCTGGCTCAATGGGTTTCCTCCAGAATGTCACTTTCTTCTGAATGTGGGGTGTGACCCATTCAACAATTTCATTGAAGAGGTCCTTGTCAATCCGGGTAAAATTTCTGTACAGCTCTGGGGCTTCGGTTGACAACTCCGCCATCAGGTTGTCATAATGACCTTGCTCCATCCTTTTCTGCAGGTACGGCCACGCCCACACCCTCCTTGGGCGCCTTTTTTTCTGCCCTAAGTGCTTTGCAGCAATCATTGCAAGCTCCAGTAATAACATGACGTGCACATACTCAATGACAAGTGGCAACAATTCTGGTCTATCCGTATGTGCTATAGCTATGAGTTGACGCATTTCAGCTATGTTGTCCATGTTCCTTCAGCACGTTGGTAGTATGTCTTGTCGCTGTGGTATTACGGCATTGACTAGCTCACATGTGCAGCTGCCGGCCTCTATATAGCTGGGGTTTAACCCCCGCAGTACGTGGGGCCAACGAGACGTTTACGTAACTCAGTTATGCAGAACGTAACACATACGGTATACGTACGTTGGTGTTACGTGCTCTGCCACGCACTACTTCTGCCTGCGCCGCCGCTTGTTCGTCAGCGTCACGTCACCCTTACGCAGTGCGTACATTTGCGGCGCACTATAATACGCATGCATCACGCACATCGTCCCGTGACACGTATCCAGTTGGGCGGGGCCTATTTTCTCGCGTATGCGCAAGTTTCACCAATTCCCGCTGTGCGTGCGCATGCGTGCCTTGATACGTGACTGTGTGAACTTAGCATAAATCCCTTCATCCGGCTGAGTGGTTGTGGAGGACGGCGTGAAAGGGCCTCTCTCACTTAAGATACGTTCGATCCAAAGTAGGTTTCTGAGGTGGACTAATTAGCTATGAAATGGGGCTTATGTCAGCTGTGGCCACTTCTCTCTCAATTTAATGTTATGGCACTTGTTCTGTAGGCTGCGGCAATGAAGTTCATTCTGCTTTTCGCGTGGAAGATTCCTGAGGGCATCCATTCCTTTCGGTGGTGCTGTCTTGAGAGGTTCGTTAGTGGACTGTCTGGGTACAAGTAATCCTCGAGACGAGGAAAGGGTCAAAGGGGCGGGGGGCGGTGATGGGCATGGGCATGGTGAAACCAGTCAGGATGGATCCCCTGTGCTTCATTTCTGCAGTGGCACACGCACACAGAATATATATATATATATATATATATATATATATATATATATATATATATATATATATATATATATATATATATATATATATATATATATATATATATATATATATATATATATTTTGACGGGTGGATATATTCAAAAAGCACATTTTGCGTAAAAGTAACAAAGGGGAAAAGTCAAAAATACCGGATCATTATTGTGTGTAATTTTTTCTTGACTAACTTATAATCAACATTCTGGTCGAATGAATTTATGTCATTTTCTCTCATTTTTGCGTTGCTTTTCCGCCGTACTAACACGATAAAAAATATCAATGGCTCCCGCATGCCATCAATATTTTTTTTCCAATAGTTTTACATACTGTATGAAATTATTGGATAAATATTTTATGCACTTTACTGCTGATTAGCTACCATATATATAATTCAATGAAAAAATGAATGAAATTAGGCGACGAATGAGGAAGAATGCTTTCAGCTCGAACCTGAATTGCTGTAGAAATGAAGTTGACAATCGATGAATGATATAATTTCTGCACACGGGTCTTCGGAGCTGTTTCCTTGGCAATGAGTTTCAATGGAAAGTTTCTTTCTTTACAAGAGTGATTTAAAGCAGTTCCAACAAAGGTAAAATTACATTTGATTTTATAATTTCATGAAATTTAGGCTGTCAAGCCAAGCACTGGGTGGGCACTTTCAGTCACTCGTGCTTACGGCTGTGAAAGAGGGAGTTTGAGTGGTTGAACAGCAAGATAAAGAAAGCCAGAAAATGACGGAGATGAAGTACAAGGATCAGAAGGTTGAAGTGGGAAAAAACCCCCACAGTTGCACTAATAAGTAACCGTCAGAGAGGTTGGACAGCAAGACAGGAGACAGGAAGCGGGAATGGCTGATGTAGGATACAAGGCTAAAAACTGGATGCAGCTAGGGGCCGAAGGAACACTGCCAACACCATTTACTAATGCCTACAGTCTACCAAGTGAGGTGCACTGACGGCACAAACATCCTATGAGGAAAATTTATACTTAGATAAATTTACTGACGCAGAGGAATCTTTTATGTAACAAATAATTAAAGAAAAGTAAAGTTACGATCATTCTTTTGACTTTGAACGAAAATACGCGAAAATCGACCAAAACGAAATGGAAAAGGAAAAACGAGAGAGGCTGAAATTTAAGCAAGAGGAGCCAAACAGTGCCATGAATTTGCGAAAGGAGAGAATGGCCGACGGAACGCCATCTCCCTTGAAATGTGGGAAATGATTCGGAGAAATGAGCCATTCCCTCGATGACGCCTGCCATCCGCGAAATGATTTGGTATACAGGAAAAGAAAGAAAAAAGATTTAACGAACGTGGTGGGAATAATAGTTTTGAAGAGTTATGGTAAAGACCGCATGCGCAAATGTGCTGTAGTTATACCTGGTCCGTTCATTCGTAGACACATTCATTGTATATATATACATACATACACACACACACACACACACACACACACATATATATATATATATATATATATATATATATATATATATAAATATAGATTTATATATCATATATTACATTATATATTATATTTAAGAGAGCTTCCTTTATTTACCGTGAGATGTACAGACTTAAAAAAAAAAAAAAATCAAAATAAAAATAAACAAGAATTCTGCGTCAGATGTGTTTAGAGATTAAGAACAGTAAAGTAAAAATATTCGAATTCCGTAGGTGCAAGTTTGTGAAATATATAGAGAAACTGATGCGTGTAAGGGAAAAGAGAGAGAGAGAGAGAGAGAGAGAGAGAGAGAGAGAGAGAGAGAGAGAGAGAGAGAGAGAGAGAGAGAGAGAGAGATGAAAGCTCTCTCTCTCCTTGGGAGATGTGCATTTTATCTGATAGATTTAAATTCCACTTCAAGAAGCTTTTAGGACTGAATGCATTTGTTGAGGAATTCTCGAAATGGGCTTGTCTGCGAGAGGGAATGCACGAGGATGGTTTTATTCTGCACCAAATATTTCATAAATAAACTTCATACCTTTCCATGTTACTGGATACCTTTTGGATTGCATTTAATAACGTAATATCTGCAAATATTTATATTATGTAGGTCATGGAATATCCGGTGTGCAGCCTCCACAAAATTTGTGGATCAGCGTTTGCGAATATCAAAAAAGTCACGCATGTATAAGCAACGAAAAACTGTATACATGTATGAATTTTTGTCACATATTTTCCAGAAGTAAGAAAGAAAAGGCCTGACCATTTGGAATGATTTCAGCCTTAAAACCTCCCGTACTTTTCGCTGATCCGAAAACCTGACCAGAGACTTTATTTCAGCAGGTAAAGCGCTTTGCTACTTTTTCACAGACATGATCATGGCAGAGATTTTCAAACATTTCAATAAATTATTCTCGCAAAATGAAGAAACAAGTAGTTATGTTACTGTTAAGAAATCCAATCCCGCAATGTTAAGGATTTTACCAATTAATGGGGCTAATAGCTGCGTCTTCCTTGAAATTCATAAACGGCATTTAACTTTGTCCTAATTCCAGCAGTAAATGAAGCTAAACATTATGAGCAGCGGTTTTCGACTTTTGGCTTAAAAACGTTAAAAGTCTCTGGGAACCTTCGTTTCTTGTTTTCCTTAAAAAAAAAAAAATACAAAAAAAAAGTTAAAGTTTCTATTCATAATCATCATTTAATTTTGTCCCAATTTCAGTCGGAATGCCAAAATCCAGTATTGAATAAAACTAAACATCATTAGTATTGGTTTCAATTTTTGGTTTATAAAAAAGAACAAACAAAAGTCTCTATGATTCTTCGTTTCTTGTTTTTCCTTTAACAAAAAATACAAAGTGAAAAAGTTTCTGTAAGGAAATGATTTGTCTACAGCTGAAAATATTTCATTTGAAAAAAGAAAACACAATAGAAAATAAAAAGTCTCTCTGAGGAAATGGACCGTCTACGGCTGAGAACTCCCCTTAAGAAAACATACAAAAAAAAAAAAAAAAATCAAATGAAAATTTTCTAGAAGGGAATGAACCGCCTACAGCTGAAGACAGCTAACAAAGCCACCGACACCAGACGCTGTTAATTCCCATAAATATTTTTCCGGAAACCTGTGGGTATTGGCACCGAGCCCTGACGACGTGTTCTCCTAATATCAGGCTGTCTGGCACAAATGAGTTGCTTCGATCACTTCCGAGAGAGAGAGAGAGAGAGAGAGAGAGAGAGAGAGAGAGAGAGAGAGAGAGAGAGAGAGAGAGAGAGAGAGAGATTATATTATTGAAATATGGTAGTACTGAAAATGTCACTATTAATGTATATGGAAAAACCACTGTAAAAATTATGAATTTCGAATTCACGAGATTGAAAATAAAAACAATGAATACGTCATTATTGAAGATGCTTCTCAAGAAATTATAGGAATTCTGAAACTCTATCCTTTTCTGCGTGTTTATACATCTGTCCTTTTCTACATACTTGTACATCTGCCATTTTCTACATATTTGTACATCTCTCTTTCCTACATCTTTATATATGTCTTTTCTACATGTTTGTAAATGTCACTTTCTACATGTTTATACATCTGTCTTTTCTACATGTTTATATATATATATATATATATATTATATATATATATATATATATATATATAGTATATATATATGCCTTTACTACATGTTTGTACATCTGTCTTTTCTGCATGTTTATATATCTGTCTTTTCTACATGTTTACACAACTGTCTTTTTCTACATGTTTAAACACCTGGCTTTTTAAACATGTTTACACACCTGTCTATGAATGAATAATCGATAAAAACCCTGTATTTCAAGGCATTATAGAACTGGATTTCTAATCCAAAGTGTACTATGTACCACTCACCAGAGAGAGAGAGAGAGAGAGAGAGAGAGAGAGAGAGAGAGAGAGAGAGAGAGAGAGAGAGAGAGAGACTGTCCCCCTGTGGAAAATTAATTACGCAAAGGCCTAGATATTTCATTTCGAATGACGTCACTTCCGCAGTAAACCAACACTCAGAGGCGATTACTTTTCAAATGGAAATTCATGTGACACCAAAGGCCGTATGTTATACCAACTGTGGTGTTATTTCGTGCTGCCTATCTTTTTGTTTTCAGATATAACGATCTCATGTTCATGTAAAAAAAAATATAAACATTAATGAGAGAAAAAGAGACATACTAGTCTTTCCGAAAGTTGATAACACTTTCTCTCTCTCTCTCTCTCTGGCTAGAGGCGGGTGTGCCTCTTCCTTCTAGAGAATTAATCGATTATGTGAGCGAGAAGTGAAAAGATCTAGCCTGTCTGTCTGTCTGTCTGAGAGAGGGAGAGCATTATCAACTTTTGGAAAGACCAACAATCTCTCTCTCTCTCTCTCTCTCTCTCTCTCTCTCTCTCTCTCTCTCTCTCTCTCTCTCAAGTACAGGAACCAGTTAAGCGCTGTTCCCAGAGATCCTGAGAGACAAAGGGCCAACCGTTCGGCAACTATCCTAATCATCTCCACTTGTCCCCCAACTGTAATTGGTCTTTGCAAGTTGTCGTTGCAAACTTGCAAAGTCCAAATTGGCTGATTGATCTGAATCCAACCCAAAGATAATTATGGGGTCCTTCAAACAGGTTTCAAGGCGAGTCTCAGGGGTGTAGTTCTATCTTTTTGTTTACAGTGCAAGGCATGACTACCCTTATACAATTCTCCTTGCATTTTTATAAATTACTTACATTTTTCTATTTATTTATTAATTTACTTTTCCTAGCTTAATAAGTGATCTCTTCTCTCTATGTTTCCCAGTACCTTCTTTACTTCTTTCTTATGAACACCTTAATATTCTTTGGAAGCTTGAATTTCAAGTCAGTGGTCCCTGTGGTGGGCTTGTTCCATATGACTAGGGTTTATCTTATGAATAATAATAATAATAATAATAATAATAATAATAATAATAATAATAATAATAATAATAATAATAATAAATATTCACCACTGTTAAATCAAACCTGAAAATGGCCAATGAAAATGAAAGGAACTCGCTTCGATTCGAATTCTCTCTCTTGCATTTATTGAAAATCATCTATGCCAGTACCAGCCTTTCCAATTTGCAGTCAAAGAACCGTCTTTGCCCAGCACACCTGTGAATACACCTGTAACTACAACAGGTGGTGTGTAAAGTCGCGCAGCCTTCGATATTTGTTTGTGTTTTCGAAACAAATACACGAGAAGACGCGGCAGTGAAGCTGTTGTGGAAATCCCACCTCCATCTTAAACAATGTGATAATAAAAATAACAAGTAAAAAATGCGCCGAAGTTTCTTAGGCGCAATCGAGTCTTCTGTACAGCGCATAATCAAGGCCACCGAATATAGATCTATCTGTAGGTGGTCTTGGTATAATGTTGTATTGGCCGCGACCCATGAAACTCTCAGCCGGGCAAGGTGGCTGACTTTAACCTTAAATAAAATATAAACTACTGAGGCTAGAGGGTTGCATTTTGATATGTTTGATGATTGGAGGGTGGATGATCAACATACCAATTTGCCGTCCTCTAGCCTCAGTAGTTTTTAAGATCTGGGGGCGGACAGAAAAAGTGCGGACGGACAGACAAAGACGGCATAATAGTTTTCTTTTCAGAAAACTGAAAACAAACGCATAACGAAGGAATACGATACACAGGGGAAAAAACATTGAGCAACCTGTTTTTTTATTTCTTTTTAGGAACGTAAAGTGTAAATGGCGCCCGCGGTTATTTGCATGAAAATTACTTGAAAAAATACAAGGCTCTTTGTGTAGGTTGCACAAGGCCCTTTGGCATCGTTATTTTCTTTTACAACTTGTAATTGAGACCAGAATGTTATTCCTTTGATATTCCGCTTTGCCTCTACGTATATTAATGGTTATATTTGTTGTTCCCGTGGCTTCAGTATTGTCTATTTGATTTTAGCTTCTATATGCATTATTTCTGATCCCGCAAAAACCGCGCGTTCCCTTCATAAATTGCATAAATTAGTTTTAATGGATTCGCAAAACATGTTTTTCGAGAAAGTAATCTGTCTGTGCTTGATTTCCATACAGATGATAGCAAGCATAAACACAAACACACACACACACATATATATATACACGCACACACACACAAACATATATATATATATATATATATATATATATATATATATATATATATATATATATATATATATGTATATATATATATATATATATATATATATATATATATATATATATATATATATATATATATATATATATATATATATATATATATATATATATATAATCAGTACAAGAACACATGTTTTACATGAGTATATTCCTGACTCACATCAGGACCGAACCCAGGTCTCTCAAATGAAAGGCCAGGGCGCTACCAACGGTTCCACATAACTCATAACAGAAAGCAATTTTCAAAAAATTTCCAAAAATATTGACATGCAGTTAATAAACAGCAATGTACATCAATATGCATGTCGCAGAGCATGTTAATAATAATAATAATAATAATAATAATAATAATAATAATAATAATAATAATAATAATAATAAGTGGTGAATAAAGAATAATGATGAAGATAGATGATGGCGACTAATGCAAACAATTTTAAAGAATTAATATCGTCACACAGTTGATAAACAATAACAGACATGGAGTATGTAGATATAATCTAAACAAATAAGTGAATAATGATTAATGATGAAGATTATGGTGATTAATGAAAAACAAATATAAAAAATTTCAAGAATATTAATACTGTCGCACCTACTTAATAAACATAAAAACGTGAAATATGCTAATAATAATCCTAACAAATATGTGAGAAATGACTGATGAAGAAGAGGGTGGTGGTTAACGCACAAAGCATAATCATTCATGGGTGAAAAATTTGGAAAAGGCGGATAATGGCAAAACGGAGCTGTACTCACCAAAAGCTGAGAAGTTGTTGTCTTGCTGATGAGTTGTGTAGAGTAGTCAGTTGCTATGCAGAGTAGTCAGTTGCTGTGTAGAATAGTCAGTTGTTGTGTAGAATAGTCAGTTGCTGTGTAGAGTAATTAGTTGTTGCGTAAAGCAGTCAGTTTCATACATCCACAGACAGACAGGGGGCATCTACAAGGAGTGATAGTGGGGAGGGTGTCAGGCAATGCTGAATGACTGCCCAGCCACAGTCTGCATTTCTAGTACGCCAAGCTGCCAGAAGAAAGACAAGGACTTGGCATGGTCTGCAGCAAGTCCGAGGCTCCACAGACCCATTCATCTTCAGTGAGCTTGGCATTCTTCCTGGCACTGGAAGCCTCAGGTGTTTTTATTCATTATTTGCCTTCTCTTCTTGTTCAAGGTGAGAAACTTCTGTGCTAGCCCGCCTGCCATCAACAAGAGCTTTCGTGAGCCGCTCACAAGTGTTGCAGGCTGGTATCCTTCTTCACAGGGTGACAGCCGATGTAGTAATTGTAATATTTGTAAATAAATGTGATTTAATGGTGACTGAAAATGTTGCAGTAATATTTTAGATACACCACGGCGACGTCAGGCTGGCTGCCATCCATCCAATGAAGGTAAGTGTCAAAAAGTGGCCTGATGCTGAGGTGGGACTGCAAACACTGTTTACGCCTGTAGTGGCTGGGACAAACTGCCAGAAGTTGTATATGTTCATGGATATGACCTCTGTCTTTCCTGGCGTTGGGGTGCATGCCCCTCAGGTCCTTAACTGTTCTTCCTTCGTCAGACAACTTTCCCTTATCACCTTGGGTCCTCACAGTGGTTATGGCATGAATGGAGAGGAAGGCAGTTTCGTAATTTTTATATCCTTGCCCTCGCAGGTAACAGAGTAGCTCAATGTTCACTTCTTCTTCTTCTGCTGTTTTTGTTCGGCCTTAGATCGCTTCCCCTTGATGTGTCCGCTACGAATATTTCTCTTGGGGGTAGGCTGTTTGCAAGATGAAGTCCTCCACTGACCGGTATGCCTTGAGGATCACAATAAGCGCCTCATCTCCCACTCTGGAAAAACACTCGTTCTTGCAGCTGCATAGGGAACCGACCTTCTTGACTGGGACAGTTGTCTTGGTACCAGTCTTGTTAGCAAAGCTTTGATAAGACTGGCTGAGGTTTTTGGCACGTCAAATTTTACTTTAAAACCATTATCACATCTGGGACTTGAAAATATAATTTTTCTACGTTTTAACGTGTGCTCTGAACGTTTCTGACGTTCGCTTCGTTCGCATAGGACCTAACCAACACTGCCTAACCTATACTAACCTAACGTACAGGTGCCAGGTCCTTACCCTAGTGCATGATATTGTGAGGTTGGTTAGGTTTTTTGCGAACGGAAAGAACTTTAGAAACGTCCAGAGCACGTGTTGTAACATAAGAAATTGTTATTTTCAAGTTAAACATTTGATGATGGTTTTAAAGTAAAATTTTACCTGACAAACAACCTTGGCCTGCCCTATCTAAGCTTGGTTAACAAGAAAAGTACCAAGAAAGCTGTTTCAGTGAAGAAGACCTGTTCCAACGCAGCTGCAAGAAGGGACGTTTTCCAAAATGGGAGATAAGGCGATTAAATTTTACCTTTTGGTCTTTCAGCAACATTAACTATCCATTTTTCTGGTCCAAGAACACTAAGTATTCTTCCTCTTCCCTGCTGTCGCGGGTGTGCTCCTCTTCAGCAGAAGGTTCCGCAAGTTGGGGTAACAACTGCTGGTGGTGGCCCTGGCACTTGCTTCAGAACTGATGGGGTGGTTCACTTGGCCCCAGTGGCATATTCTGCACCCACCTTTCACCTGTTGTGTCACTTTCACCCTAATTGTAAAGACTGAGAATTTTTTCTCTTCCTTTTCACACTAGGCCTATATCACCACTCTTTTCTTTCCCCTGACGCATTATGATGCTACCCTGCTCAGTATCAACACTATCACCAGGCTCTTTTACCATAAAAATCTCATAATCATCACTATCATCATTATATGCACAACAAAACATCTTCCAGAACTGCTTTTTGCCTTAACCACAGAAGCCACCGACCCTAGCCTAGACTTACTTTCCTTTTTTTTTTTTTTTTACACCTCCGGGGACGGCCCGGCAACATCCAACACTTACATAGCATCTACTACGTCACCTAAATTCAAAATGGTGATGATATTATCACTCCATGATTAATAATACCCATGATAATAACGATAAATCTATTCGTTCCCGCGAGCTCAGTCGAACACTAGACATTCCGAACGCTGATTGGCTCGCGTGACACGATAACAAAATCGCTCATTGGTTGGTTCGCCTCTCGGCCTATAAACATTAGTCTCGATGATAGGACTCCCTTATAACGGCGCTCCAGAAACATGGTGAACAGATTGGATGGGCGTGTGACATTTTTCTCGATGACAGTAATGACTCTTAATACCTCTCCGGGAACAAGGCGCGAATTCCCCAGCGTTAGGCGAAATACGCTTTGGTTGAAGAGCGATTTCGGCCATAAGGGAGGGTCCCCATAGCGTTATTTTCCGTGCCACATTTTTCTTGACTGTTTGAAGAAAGGACCGCGGGTTCTAACATGCATCGAGTTGAAGTGGCGCATAACATGTTTCTCCATTGATGAACTCTAACTGCTTTCATACGCGCAATGACCTCACTGCAGAAGGAATATGTCAATAAGCCTGAATCAAACTTAAACGTCTATGTCGTTATGCAATTTAACGAGTAAAAAACGCGCCGAAGTTTCTTCGGTCCAATCGAGTTTTCCGTACAGCGTATATCAAGGCCACCGAAAATAGATCTCTCTTCCGGTGTTCTCGGTATAATGCTGTATGAGCCACGGCCCATGAAACTTTAACCACGGCCCGGTGGTGGCCTGTACTATATCGTTGCCAGAAGCACGATTATGGCTAACTTTAACCTTAACTCAAATTAAAAACTACTGAGGCTAGATGGCTGCAATTTGATATGTTTGATGATTGGAGGGTGGATGATCACCATACCAATTTGCAGCCCTCTAGCCTTAGCAGTTTTTAAGATCTGAGGGCGAACAGAAGAGGTG
Source organism: Macrobrachium rosenbergii (assembly GCA_039081455.1). NCBI lineage: Eukaryota > Metazoa > Arthropoda > Malacostraca > Decapoda > Palaemonidae > Macrobrachium > Macrobrachium rosenbergii. Next base: position 34,089 of record JANJGK010006541.1, read on the forward strand.
CGGACAGAATAAAGTGCGGACGGATAAACAAAGCCGGCACAACAGTTTTCCTTTACAGAAAACTAAAAATGGAACTCGGTTCAATGTCGGATGCTCGTTGGCAATTTGTGTGTAATCAAGCTGAATGTTGTTACTGTCAAAGCACATTGAAAGAGTATGTTTAGATTCTAAGAATTGTCAGGAGTCAGCTGACAGAAGCAGTTTACAGTCACATCCGTTAAAGTGCATCTGTCTAAAGTTGATGGAGAAGAAAAGAGCGACTTATTTGTCACTTCTCTTTAACTTCCCTTAAACAATCTCAGTTTTCTTGAACGATTTTTCATGACCAGAGGATGGCATTCGTTACGAACTGGCCATCAATCGTCAATGGCTGGTTATCCTGGAAGGCAGAACCGTAATGTGTCAATTTTTGTTAACCATTTAAACTCATTTCCGTTTACAAGACAAGTTTACATTCCATGGATGCGACTCAGATCACACCGTCAACTCTTCTTACGGAACTTGAAGAGTAAATTTTTGCCACATGTAAATGAACACGTGAACCAACTTATTCCTGTCGTTTTCACTACCAGCTAACATCTGAAGGAATGAGGATTAAGTTAATCTTAACATACTTACTTGAATAATCAGATTTGTTTGGTGTCTAAAATATGATTAGTCTATATCTTGAACATAAACCAGTTTCGAATTTCAACTGCATCTCTATTGTGAAGTTAAGACAATGGTTTTACTTTTTCATAGATATTACTATTATTATCATTTTGATTACAACAAACAAAAGAAGGTGATTATCTTCCAAATTTGAATTCAGTACGGAAAACTATTTCCCATTTAGTCTTGTTTTCATTTCTAGACCTTTTTTCAGAATTATCTTAACCATTTTTTTTCTTTAATTTTAGTAATCATTGTTTTATTTACCGGATTTTTTTCTACGAGCAAATGATAAAATGAATAGTATAGACACCAAGAGAATTAGGCTGTGAAATTAAAAAAATAAAGATGAGTTTTTAAAAACATTTTCCTGTCTCCTTTTATTCGTGGTAGAATTTTACTTTTGCCTTCCAAATTTTTGAAGTTATTTATTCAGAGCCTTTTTTTATATCGCCTTAAACCTTACGTTCCACAGAATCTGTCCTTTTTATTTTTCTTTTCAAAAACATTATAACAGTCGAAGAGACCCGCAAAAACCTTATACTTTATTTATTTCCTTCTTTCTTTAGCTCAACCGCTAAAAATCTGCAGCCGCCTTTTCCCACGGGTTTTCGAGACCAGTGCCTGAGCGTTTTCTACGACGTGGATTTCCTGGTGCGTTGTCACACGTTTTTTCCCTTTTGTTTGATTTATTTACTAATTTTTTATTTAGTGTACATAAATGCATTTATGATCACGTTACAAAATCGATGAATTGCTCAGTAAATGAGATAAAACGGATGATAATAATAGAACAATCTGACAATGAACGAGAAACATGAATTGGTGGACGCCTTTTCCAAATGGCCTTCATCTTTGATGTGTGTCCTTAGACAGCCTGTTCCGGTAAAGGATAACACTTACCTAATTCACAGTTATTCCACTGCTATTTTTTAATCATAGATTTAAAAGATAACTCTAATCTAGTCGACCACTATTCCACTTGACAGCAGCCTGTTCCGATAACAGGATAATTATGGTCTAATCAACTATTATTCCACTGCTATTAGTTTTCTGTAAAAGAAAACTACTGTGCCGCCTTTGTTTATCCATCCTCACTTTTTTCTGTCCGCCCTCAGATCTTACAAACTACTGAGGCTAGAGGGCTGCAAACTGGTATGTTGATCATCCACCCTCCCGTCATCAAACATACCAAATTGTAGCCCTCTAACCTCAGTAGTTTTCATTTTATTTAAGATTAAACGTAGTCATGAATGTGATTCTGGCAACGATATAGGATAGGCCACCACCGGGCCATGGTTAAAGTTTCATGGGCCGCTGGCTCATACAGCATTATACCGAGACCACCGAAAGATAGATCACTTTTCGGTGGCCTTGATTATACGCTGTAGAGGCTGTAGAGAAAATTCGATTGCGCCGAAATTCCGTACAAAGGACAATTCACGACCGAAGAAATACAACAATAAAAGTTAGAAGGACTGACCTCCAGGGTAGGAGATAACGAAGAAAACGACCAGCTGTCCCACAGAGACCTCGTTAACTTTCAACGATTGGGCCACAGATTGCCTCAAAATCTGGGGACTTCCATCAGCAGGGGCTTGCCTCACCAAAAGGTTCTTTTTCTGTTAGATTCATCTTTTTTTCCTCCTAAAAACGGAGACTTTTCATTATTCCTCACATTTCAGCTTTCACTTTCCCATTCTTCCATGTAATATGATAAAATATTCATGGTTGATTTTGAAGGGTCTATAAAAGGTTTTTCTTATTCATTCTCATCCTCAAAATTCATTGTTATTCTCCCATGAAATGTGATTAATAATAATGGCTACTTTTTGATTGGCTTTGAACAGTTAATAAAAGGCTTTTCTTGTTTTTTATAATCCTCAAAATGCACTGTCATCTAGATTCCCACAGTGTAAAGCTTAAAATGACACCTCGAGTAAAAGGACCTTAGTCTTTATCTAGTTTACGAATTGGAGCTGGATTTGTTGAAAACATAC